>CM075740.1:60169790-60346164 GCA_037974335.1 Prionace glauca
TAAACCCTAACCCTAACACCTAAACCCTAACCCTAAACACGAACCCTAACCCTAACCCCTAACCCTAACCCTAACCCGAATCAGGGTCACCCAGTTTTCTGCCTCCGTCAATCATACCAGCCCTAACCCTAACCCTAATCAGGGTCACCCAGTTTTCTGCCTCCGTCAATCATACCAGCCCGAACCCTAACCCTAACCCTAATCAGGGTCACCCAGTTTTCTGTCTCTGTCAATCATACCAGCCCTAACCCTAACCCTAACCCTAATCAGGGTCACCCAGTTTTCTGCCTCCGTCAATCATACCAGCCCTAACCCTAACCCTAATCAGGGTCACCCAGTTTTCTGTCTCTGTCAATCATACCAGCCCTAACCATAACCTTAACCCTAACCCTAATCAGGGTCACCCAGTTTTCTGCCTCCGTCAATCATACCAGCCCTAACCCTAACCCCAACCCCAACTCTAACCCTAACCCCCTAACACCCTAACCCTAACCCCAACTCCTACCCCTAAACTCTAACCCTAACCCTAAGCCCTAACCCCTAAACCCTAACCCCGAACCCCTAACCCTAACACCCTAACACCAGCCCTAGCCCTCGCCCTCGCCCTAACCCTACCCTAACCCTAACCCCTAACCCCTAAACCTAATGCAGAGTAACCCTAACCCTGACCCCGACCCTGACCCTGACCCTGACCCTAACCCTAACCTTAACCCTTAACCTTGACCCTGACCCTAACCCAAACCCTAACCCTAACCCAAACCTACCCTAACCCTCACCCTCACTCTCACCCTAACCCTAACCCCTAACCCTAACCCTAACCCTAACCCCTAACCCTAACCCTAATCCTAACCCCTAAACCCTAACCCTCACCCTCACCCTAACCCTAACGCAAACCCTAACCCTAACGCAAACCCCAACCCCAACCCCAACCCTAACCCCTAACCCTAACCCTAACTCTAACCCTAACCCTCACCCTGACCCCCACCCCTAACCCTAAACCCTAACCCTAACTCTAATGCGCCCTCACCCTAACCCTAACCCTCACCCTCACCCTGACCCTGACCCTAACCCTAACCCTAATGCACCCTAACCCTAACCCTCACCCTCACCCTCACCCTGACCCTGACCCCGACCCCAACCCTAACCCTAACCCCCTAACCCTAAACCCTAACCCCAACCCTAACCCTAACCCCCAAACACTAACCCCTACCCCTAACCCTAACCCCCTAACCCCAACCCCAACCCCAACCCCAAACCCTAACCCCAACCCTAACCCCTAACCCTACCCCTAACCCTAACCCCTACCCATAACCCTAACCCCTAACCCTAATCCTAACCCTAACCCTAACCCCTAACCCTGACCCTAAACCCTAACCCTAATACCCTAACCCTAACCCTCACCCTAACCCTAATGCAGAGTAATCCTAACCCTAACCCCTAACCCTAAACCTAACCCTAGCCCGAACCCTAACCCAACCCTAACCCTAATGCAGAGTAACCCTAACTCTTAACCCTAACCCTAACCCCTAACCCTAACCCTAACCCCCTAACCCTAACCCTAACCCTCACCCTAACCCTAATCCCCTAACCCTAATGCAGAGTAACCCTAACCCTAACCCTAATGCAGAGTAACCCTAACCCTAACCCTAATGCACTAACCCTAACCCTTATGAACCTAACCCTGACCCTAACCCTAAACCCTAACCGCTAACACTAACCCTAAGCCTAACCCTAACCCGAACCCTAACCCTAACCCCAACCCCTAACCCCAACCCCTAACCCCAACCCTTTACGCCCCTGTCCACCTGTGAAGTCACTTTCCCAGATCCCTCTGTCAACCGCATTCTTCAGAGTCCTACCATTTATCCTGTACGTTCTGGTTTGGTTTGTCCTTCCACAATTTCCAACAAGGGAACACTGATTTGAAATGTAAGAATCCATAGAATCCCTTCTGTGCAAAAGGAAGCCATTTGGCCCATCAAGTCTGCACTGACCACAATCCCACCCAGATCCTATTCCTGAAAACCCACATATTTACCGTGCTAAGCTCCCTGACACTCGGGTCAATTTAACATGACCAACCTAACTGTACATCTTTGGACT
This sequence comes from Prionace glauca, assembly GCA_037974335.1. NCBI lineage: Eukaryota > Metazoa > Chordata > Chondrichthyes > Carcharhiniformes > Carcharhinidae > Prionace > Prionace glauca. The sequence goes on from CM075740.1 coordinate 60,171,894, forward strand.
GTGGGAGGAAACTGGAGCATCCAGAGGAAACCCATGTAGACATGGTGAGAACGTGACCCAAGGCCAGAATTGAGCCTGGGTCCCTGGCACTGTGAGGCAGCAGTAGTAATCACTGTGCCACCATGCTGAGTTGCTGTAATGCATCTTGTAGCTGCTACCCACTGCTTCTACTGTGTATTGGTAGTGGATGCAGTGAATATTTAAGGTATTGGATGAAGTGCAAATCAAGCATTGCCCTGGATAGTGTTAAGGTTCTTGAGTATTACGTGAGCTGCACTCATCCAGGCAAGTGGACAGTACTCATTCACACTCATAACTTATGCCTTGTAGATGGTGGATGCGCTTTTTGGGAGTCAGGAGATGAGCTACTTGCCACAGGATTACCACTCTCTGTCCTGCTCTTTTAGCAACAATATTTAATGGCTGGACCAGTTTGGGTGACAGAGTGATAGTGACATAGAGGATCACAGCATGGAAACAGGCCCTTCAGCCCAACTTATCGATGCTGCCCCTTTTTTAACCCCTAAGCTAGCCCTAATTGCCCGCGTTTGGCCCATATCCCTCTATTCCCATCTTACCCATGTAACTTTTTAAATACAAAATTGCACCTGTCTCTACTACAACTTCTGGAAGCTTCCAGACACTCACCATCCTCTGTGTGAAAAATTGCCCCTCTGGACCCTTTTGTATCTCTCCCCTCTCACCTTAAATCGATGTCCTCTAGTTTTAGACTCCTCTCCTACGGGAAAAAATACTGACTATCTAGCTGATCTATGCTCCTCATTATTTTATAGACCTCTATAAATTCAACCCTCAGCCTTCTACGCTCCAGGGCAAAAAGTCCCAGTCTATCCAGTCTCTCCTTATAACTCAAACTATCAAGTCCCGGAGCATCTGGGGAAGTGCCGGAAGATTGGAAAATGGCTAATGTTACGCCGTTGTTTAAGAAGGGTGGCAGGCAAAAGGCAGGGAATTATAGGCCGATTAGTTTAACGTCTGTGGTAGGTAAAATGTTAGAATCCGTCATCAAGGAGAACATAGCGAGGCATTTTGAGGGGAATTGCTTGATAGGGCGGACGCAGCACGGTTTCGTTAAGGGGAACAAACAAAGAACAAAGAACAATCCAGCACGGGAAACAGGCCCTTCGGCCCAACGAGCCCGCGCCGCCACATCACCCTACACCTATTCTACCCTGCATATCTATGAATGGAACCCTGCTCAGTCAGATTCAGGGAAGAAATAGTGTCAATTTGGTAAAAACCGATTAGCCTGAGAGCACATTTTTGGAGTGTGGGAGGAAACCGGAGCGCCCGGAGGAAACCCACGCAACCACAGGGAGAATGCGCAAACTCCCACAGACACAGGCCCAAATCCATGTGCCTGCACAGCCAGCAGTGCTAGTCACTGAGCTGTTGCGGCGCCCATCTACCGGTCCAGGATCGGATAGAATAGATGGATAGGATAGAAGTGGAGAGACTCTTCCCGCTCAGAAAGGACAGTAGGACTAGGGGGCACAGCCTCAAGATAAAGGGGGGCGGTTTAGAACGGAGTTGAGGAGGAACTTCTTCACTCAAAGGATGGTGAATCTCTGGAATTCTCTGCCCATTGAAGTGGCGGAGGCTGCCTCGCTAAATATTTTTAAGACGCGGGTTGATGGGTTTTTGATAAGAGAGGGGATTAAGGGTTATGGGGAGAGGGTGGGAATGTGGAACTGAGCCACGACAGATCAGCCATGATCTTATTGAATGGCGGGGCAGGCTCGAAGGGCTTAGATGGCCTACTCCTGCTCCTATTTCTTATGTTCTTATGTTCTTATGCTAGTCAATCTTTTCTGCATTTTTTCTAGTTCAATAATATCCTTTCTATTATAGGGTGACCAGAATTGCACACAGTATTCCAAGTGTGGCCTTACCAATGTCTTGTACAACTTCAGCATCCCAATTCCTACATCCAATGTTCTGACAAATGAAACCAAGCATTGCCAAATTCCTTCTTCACCATTCTGTCCACCTATGACTCCACTTTCAAGGGGCCATTAGCCTGGATCTTTTTGTTCTATAATCTCCCCAACATTACTGGAATTAGTCCTGCTAGTAGGAAAAACTAGAACCGGAGAGCACAACCTCAGTCCTTTAAAACAGAGATGAAGAGGAATTTCTTCAGCCAGAGAGTGGTGAACCTGTGGAACACTTTGCCACAGAAGGCTACGGAGGCCAGGTCATTGAGTGTCTTTAAGACAGAGATAGATAGGTTCTTAATTAATAAGGGGATCAGGAATTATGGGGAAAAGGCAGAAGAATGGGAATGAGGGAAAAAACAGCCACGATTGAATGGTGGAGCAGACTTGATGGGCCAAGTAGCCTAGCTCTGCTCCTATAGTCTTAAGGTCTTAATAACTGAATAAGTCCAAACCTGGTTCGATCTACCAAAATATACAACCATGTATTTACTCAAATTAAACTCCATCTGCCATTCATTAGCCCACTGGCCCAATTGATCAAGATCCTGTTGCAATCCTAGATAAGTTTCTTCACTGTCCACTATGCCACCAATCTTGGCGTCATATGTAAACTTACTAACCGTAAATTAAATTTTCAACCAAATCGTTAACATAAATGACAAATAAAAGTGTCCCCACCACCAATTCTGGAGGAACATCGCTGGTCACAGGCCACCAGTTTGAAAAACAATCCTCTACGACCACCCTCTGGCTTCTGTCAAGCCAATTTTGTATCCATTTGGATACTTCATCCTGGATCCCATGAGATTTAATCTCATGCAACAACCTATGATGTTGTACCTTGTCAAAGGCCTTGCTAAAGTCCTTGTAGACAATATCAACTACACTGCCTTCTTGGTTACTCCTTCAAAAAACTCAATCAGATCTGTGAGACATGATTTTACACTCACAAAGCCATGCTGACTTTCCCTAATCATTCCTCGTCTCTCTAAATGCCTATAGATCTTGTCTCTCAGAATAACTTCTAACAACTTACCCACTACCGATGTGAAGCTCAACAGCCTGTAGTTCCAGATTTTTCCCTGCAGCCCTTCTTAAATAAAAGCACAACATTTGCCACTCTCCAATCTTCAGGCACCTCACCTGTGACTATCGATGATTCAAATATCTCTACTAGGGGACCCGCAATATCCTCCCTAGCCTCCACAATGTCCGAGGATACACTTCATCAGATATCAGGGATTTATCTACCTTGATGTGTTTAAGACTTCCAGCACCTCCTTCTCTGTTCCATGTATACTCCTCAAGACATCACTGTTTATTTCCCCAAGTTCCCTAACATCCATGCTTCTCTCGACAGTAAATACTGATGAGAAATATTCATTTAGGATCTCACCCATCTCTTGTGGATGTACATTTAGATGACCTTGTTGATCCTTAAGAAGCCCTGCTCTCTCCCTAGTTACTCTTTTGCTCTTTATGTATTCATAGAAGTTCTTTGAATTCTCCTTTGTCTTAACTGCCAAAGCAATCTCGTGTCCCCTTTTGATTTTCTGATTTCTCTCTTAACATTATTCCTTCACGCTCTATACTCTTCAAAGGATCCATTTTATCCCAGCTGCCCATGCATGTTATGTGCCTCCTTCTTCTTCTTGACCAGGGCCTCAATATCCCGAGTCATCCAGGGTTCCCTACTTCTGCCAGCCTTGCCCATCACTCTAAGAGGAATGTGTTTACCCTTAACTGTAGTTAACACACTTTTGAAAGCCTCCCACTTACCAGAAATCCCTTTACCTTCCCACAGACTGCCCCAATTAACTTTTGAAAGTTCCTGCCTAACATCATCAAAATTGACCTTGCCCCAATATAGAATTGACACTTTTGGGACAGACCTATCATTCTCCATAGCTATCTTAAAATTAATGGAATTATGGTCACTGCTCCCAAAGTGATCCCTCACTAACACTTCTGTCACCTGCCCTTCCTTATTTCCCAAGAGGAGTTCAAGGTTTGCCCCCTCTCTAGTCAGGCCATCCACATACTGAATGACAAATTCTTCCTGAATATACCCAATAAGTTTCTCTCTATCCAAGTCCATAATACTATGGCTGTCCCAGTCAATGTTGGGAAAGTTAAAATCCCCTACTTTTATCACCCTATTTTTCTTGGAGCTATCTGTAATCTTCTCACGTATTTGCTTCTCAATTTCTTGCTGACTATTTGGGGCATGTAGTACAACCCTATCAAAGTGATTTCAGCTTTCTTATTTCTCAGTTCTACCCATATAGACTCAGTGACCAAAACCTCAGATATATCTCAGGCTAAAGGGACGATCCTTTAAAACAGAGATGAGGAGGAATTTCTTCAGCCAAAGACTGGTGAATCTGTGGAACACTTAGCATGGAGGACATATCATTGAGTGTCTTTAAGACAGAGATAGATAGGTTCTTGATTAATAAGGGGATCAAGGGTTTTGGGGAAAAGGCAGGAGAATGGGAATGAGAAAAATATCAGCCATGATTGAATTGGCGGAGCAGACTCGATTGGCCGAGTGGCCTAATTCTGCTTCTATGTCTTATAAGAACATAAGAACATAAGAAATAGGAGCAGGAGTAGGCCATCTGGCCCTTCGAGCCTGCCCCGCCATTCAATAAGATCATGGCTGATCTGTCGTGACTCAGCTCCACCTTCCCGCCCTCTCCCCATAACCCTTAATCCCTTCTCTTATCAAAAACCCATCAACCCGTTTCTTAAAAATATTTAGCGAGGCAGCCTCCACCACTTCAACGGGCAGAGAATTCCAGAGATTCACCACCCTTTGAGTGAAGAAGTTCCTCCTCAACTCTGTTCTAAACCGTCCCCCCTTTATCTTGAGGCTGTGCCCCCTAGTCCTACTGTCTTTTTTGAGCGGGAACAGTCTCTCCACCTCTATCCTATCCATCCCATTCATCATCTTATACGTCTCAATGAGATCTCCCCTCATTCTTCTAAACTCTAACGAGTACAAGCCTAGTTTATTCAGCCTCTCCTCATAGCTCAATCCCCTCAACTCTGGTATCAGCCGAGTAAACCTCCTCTGCACTCCCTCCAGGGCCAAAATATCCTTGCGCAGGTGCGGCGCCCAAAACTGCACACAGTACTCCAGCTGCGGCCTCACCAATGCCCTATACAGCTGCAGCAAGACCTCCCTACTTTTATATTCAATCCCCCTCGCTATGAAGGCCAGCATCCCATTCGCCTTCCTGACCACCTGCTGCACCTGCAAGCTGGGTTTTTGCGACTCATGCACAAGGACCCCGAGGTCCCTCTGCACCGTCGCCTGCTGCAGTTTTTCGCCCCGTAAGTAATAGTCCTTCCTACCATTCCTCCTACCAAAGTGGACCACCTCACACTTGCCAACATTAAATTCCATTTGCCATTTCCTGGCCCATTCGCCCAGCCTATCTAGATCCTTCTGCAGACTCTCCACACCCTCCGCACAATTTGCCTTTCCCCCAATCTTGGTGTCATCAGCAAATTTCGACACCCTGCACTCGGTTCCCTCCTCCAGATCATCTATATAAATGGTAAATAGCTGAGGCCCCAGCACCGACCCCTGGGGCACCCCACTAGTCACCAACCGCCAATCCGAATAGCATCCATTGACCCCCACTCTCTGCCTCCTATTTGACAACCAATCCTCTATCCACGCTAACACCCTACCCCCAACTCCATGTCCCCTGACCTTCTGCAATAACCTCTTGTGAGGTACCTTGTCAAACGCCTTCTGAAAATCCAGAAAGACCACATCCACCGGCTCTCCTCCATCCACTGCCCTAGACACATCCTCATAGAACTCCAGTAAATTTGTCAGACACGACTTCCCTTTAATGAAACCGTGTTGCATCCGCCCTATCAAGTAATTCCCCTCAAGATGCCTCGCTATTTCCTCCTTAATGACGGTTTCTAACATTTTACCTACCACAGACGTTAAACTAACCGGCCTATAATTCCCCGCCTTTTGCCTGGCACCCTTCTTAAACAACGGCGTAACATTAGCCGTTTTCCAATCTTCCGGCACTTCCCCGGAATCCAGCGACGTCTGGAAAATAACCACCAAGGCATCCACTATCACCTCCGCCATTTCTTTCAGAACCCTCGGATGCATTCCATCCGGTCCTGGGGACTTGTCCACAATCAGCCCCTCCAGTCTGTCGAGCACCACCTCTCTAGTAACAGTAATGTCATTAAGACCCTCCATTCCTACCACCTTTCCATCGCTAACACCCGGCAAATTATTCACGTCCTCCTCCGTGAAGACAGAAACAAAGAAGTTATTCAAGACCTTAGCCATATCCCCATCCCCTACCACTAGCTCCCCTTTCTCATCCTCTAAAGGACCAACGTTTACCCTAGCCAGCCTCTTCCTTTTTATATATTTATAAAAACTCTTGCTATCCTTTTTTATATTAAGTGCTAGCCCAGCCTCATAGCTTCTCCTATCCTCCTTTATCAATTTCTTTGTCAATCTTTGTTGACATTTAAACCTTTCCCAATCCTCTTCTCGCCCACTGCTCTTAGCTACTCTAAACTCCTCCGCTTTTAATTTAACACTTTCCTTCACCTCCTTCGTTATCCACGGCTTATTACCTCTCCTCCTACTGTCCTTTTTAACCATCGGAATAAATTTCTGCTGAGATCTTTAAGGATCTCCTTAAAGATCCTCCACTGCTCCTCAGCAGACCTACCTTCCAACGCGTTCCCCCAGTCCACATTCGCCAATTCTTCTCTCATCCTACCATACTCCCCTCTATTCAAACAAAGGACGCGTGTCTGGGAACCCACTTTCTCCTCCTCCATCTGCACCAGAAACTCCACCATACAATGATCACTCTCTCCAAGAGGATCCTTCACCGCAAGGTCCTTTTAGTCAATGATGAGACAGAGTACAGAATAGAGACAGAGAATCTGCTGTACTGTTGCAGCGACAATAATCTCTCTCTTAATGTCAACAAAACAATGGAGATTGTCATTGAATTCAGGAAGCATAGTGGAGAACATGCCCCTGTCTACCACGAAGTAGAAATAGTCAAGAACTTCAAGTTTTCAGGTGTCCAGATCACCAACAACCTGTCCTGTTTTCCCCACTTTGACACCATAGTTAAGAAAATTCAGCAAAGCCTCTACTTTTTCGGAAGACTAAGGAAATTTGGCATGACTCTCACCAACCTTTACAGATGCACCATAGAAAGCATTCTTTCTGGTTGTATCACAGCTTGCAATGGCTCCTCCTCTGCCCAAGACCACAAGGAACTACAAAGGGTCGTGAATGAAGCCTAGTCCATCACGCAAACCAGCCTCCCATCCATTGACTTTTTTACACTTGCCACTGCCTCGGGAAAGCAGCCAGTATCATTAAGTACCCCACGCACCCCTGACATTCTCTCTTCCATCTTCTTCTGTGGGAAAAAGACACAAAAGTCTGAGGTCATGTACCAACCGACTCAAGTAAAGAACAGCTTCTTCCCTGATGCTGTCAGGCTTTTGAATAGACCTACATTGCATTAAGTTGATCTTTCTCTACACCCTAGCTATGACTGCACTACATTCTGCAGCTCTCAATTCCTTCTCTATGAACAGTATCCTTTGTCTGTATAGCACGCAAGAAACAATACTTTTCACTGTGTACTAATGCACGTGACAATAATAAATGAAATCAAATCAAATTAAAGGTTGAGACTGTGATGAAGTAGGGAGATGAGACGCTGAGCTTTATCAGAGGCAGAAAATACAAAATCAACCTGTCTGAAACACTGAGCCCAATTCTCTCAAAAGCGCTGAATTGTAGGCAAACTATTTTCGATCCCGACTGTTTTATCAGTTCAACTTCTCACTTGATCTCCACAATGCTGAGGTCTCAGTCGTGAATCACATTAAAAACCCAGGGGACTATTTGCGCCAGAGTTTGACAGTTCTGGAACTCTATGCATGCGCAGTGGCCCCAAATTGTCAACCTCCCATTTGCTGGTTAGCTTGATCGCAGGCCAACTTGTGGTCCCCAAAGTGTTACCCCTCCAGGCCCCTCCACAGCCCGATCGTGGCCCCCATAACAGTTCTTGAGCCAGCCCTGATCCCCTTTCCCCAGAGCATTCTGATGTCCAGCTCAGCCCCCCAGCAATGACAATCCCCCATCTCCCTCATCTCTGCAGATGCCCCCATCGCTGACCCCCCTCCAGAGTCAGACCCCCGTCCCCCCAACAACCTGCCCCAATTGCTGGCCTCTCTCCATTCTAGACTGATTCCCATGCAGAGTGGCAGCGGGACCCCCCCCCCTCCATCAATCGCCCCTTGGCATTGCCCCACAACTGGCGGACAGTGCCAAGGTGCTCCCAGGCATGGGCACTTTGTCCCTTGGACTATGCTGGGGGGCACAGGCTGGTACCTCCTGCCACCTGACCACTTCATTCCGGCGGGGTCTTCTGCTAGTTCCCCGAACGTGGGGAGCTTGTCTGAAGCCCGCCGGAATGAAGTACTCCTGATGAGGTGGAAGATTCAATCAGAAGCGGTAAGTTCCTGATAATTACATTTAAATTACATTTAAAACATGTTAAAAACATATTCAAATTACTTAACTGCCTTCCCGCTGGTTTCCAGCGTGGTCTGACCAGCGACCGTTCGCCGGCTCAAGGAGATGTGCGCGCGTTTCCAGCGCATGTGCAAATCCCGAAACAACGCGCATCTCCCACCGTGATCCACCAGAAAAGTTGCAGGTCAGGATGGGAGATTCACAGCCATGATGTCAGCTTCTTACAGCATTGTGTCCACATTTTAAGACGGGTGTACAACATTAGAGATGGGGCAGGAAGATTCACCAGAATGATTTCAGGGAAGTGAGACTTTAGATAGAGGAGTCGACAGAAGAAGCCAGTACTGCTCATTTGAAATAGAGACGGTGCAAAGGTGATTTGATAAAAATGTTTGAGATCATTATGAATTGGGATAGATAGAGTGAAACGGTTCCAATTGGTTGAAGGTTTGCCAAGCAGAGGAAACTGATTTAAAGTGAGTGGGAAATAAACAATGGCCACATGATCATAGAATCACAGAACCCTACAGTGCAGAAAGGGGCCTTTTGGACCACCGAGAATGCACCGACCACAATCCCACCAAGGCCCTACCCCCATATATCCCTACATATTTTACCCGTAATCCCTCTAATCTACGCATCCTGGGACGCTAAGGGGCAATTTTTTAACACGGCCAATCAACCTAACCTTCACATCTTTGGACTGTGGGAGGAAACCAGCATACCCAGAGGAAACCCATGCAGTCACGAGGAGAATGTGCACACTCTACACAGACAGTGACCCGAGCCACGAATCGAACCCAGGTCCCTGGAGCTGTGAAGCAGCACTGCTAACCACTGTGCTACCGTGCCGTGAAAGAAAACATTTTTACAGAGCAATTGGTTAGGATCTGGAATGTACTGTCTGAGAGTGTGGTGGAGAAAGATTCACACAGCGAGTGGTTAGGATCTGGAATGTACTGCCTGAGAGTGTGGTGGAGAAAGATTCACACAGCGAGTGGTTAGGATCTGGAATGCACTGTCTGAGAGTGTGGTGGAGATAGATTCACACAGCGAGTGGTTAGGATCTGGAATGCACTGTATGAGAGTGTGGTGGAGACAAATTCACACAGTGTGTGGTTAGGATCTGGAATAGAACAAAGAACAATAAAGCACAGGAACAGGCCCTTTGGCCCTCCAAGCCTGCACCAATTTTATTTACCTATCTAGACCAACCGTTTATATCCCTCTAATCACTGTTTGTTCATATGTCTATCCAGATAAATCTTAAATGTCACTCATGTATCAGCCTCAATCATCTCATTTGGCAGTGCATTCCAGGCCCCCACCACCTTCTGTGTAAAAACTTTCCCCAGCACATCTCCACTGAACTTCCCCCCCAACCCCTTATCTTGACTTGCACCCCCTTGTAATTATCATTCCTGCCCTGGGAAAAAGCTTCCAACTGCTCATCCTCTTCATACCCCTCATAATTTTATAAATTTCTATCAGGTCAGTTTATTCAATCTCTCAAAGAACAAAGAACAAAGAAAATTACAGCACAGGGACAGGCCCTTCAGCCCTCCGAGTCTGCACCAATCATGCTGCCTGATTTCCCTGAAGCTCTCATCCTTCCGGAAACCATATCCCTCTATTCCCATCCTATTCATGTACTTGTTAAGATGCCCCTTAAAAGTCACTGCCGTGTCTGCTTCCACTACCTCTCCCGGCAACGAGTTCAAGACACTACTGTGTAAAAAATCTGCCTTGTACATCTCCTTTAAACCTTAGCCCTCACGCCTTAAACTTATGTCCCCTAGTAAATGACTCTTCTGCCCTGGGAAAAAGCTTATGACTATCTACTCTGTCCATGCCCTTCATAATCTTGTAGACTTCTATCAGGTCTCTCCTCAACCTCCATTAATCCAGTGAGTACAAACCAAGTTTCTCCAACCTCTCCTCAACCTGCCCTCCATACCAGGCAACATCCTGGTAAATCTTTTCTGTAAGAAGGCTTAACTGAGGTTCTATAAAGCACAACATGACTTGCCAATTTTAAAATTCAATGCTGATGAAGGCAAACATGCCGTATGCCTTCTTGACTACCTTCTCCATCTGAGTCGCTACTTTCAGTGACTTGTATATCTGTACACCCAGATCCCTCTGCCTATCAATACTCTGAAGGATTCTGCCATTTACTGTATATTTCCTACTTTTATTAGATCTTCCAAAATGCATTACCTCACATTTGTCTGGATTAAACTCCACCTGCCATCTCTCCGCCCAGTATCCAACTGATCTATATCCTGCTGTATCCTCTGATGGTCCTCATCGCTATCCACAAATCCACCAACCTTTGTGACAAACTTACTAATCAAACCAGTTACATTTTCCTTCAAATCATTTCTATATATTACAAACAGCAAAGGTCTCAGCACTGATTGGAGGAATTAGTCACAGCCCTTCATTCAGAAATGCATCCTTCCATACCATGGCATATGCTTTCTTCACCACCTTTTCCACCTGTGCTGCCATTTTTAAGGATCTATGGACCTGTACTCCCAGATTGTTCTGTGTGTCTATGCTCCTGATGGTTCTGCCATTTATTTTATAGCTTCCAGTTGAATTGGATCTACCAAAATGCATCACCTTACATTTGTCCAAATTAAATTCCATCTGCCATTTCTCCACCCAATTTTCCAGCCTATCAATATCCTGCTGTATTGTCTAACAATCTTCATCATTATCCGCAACTCCGCCAATCTTAGTATCATCTGCAAACTTGCTAATCAGACTAGTTATGTTTTCTTCCAAGTTATTTATAAATATTACAAACAACAGACGTCTTAAAACTGATCCCAATGAAATACCTCTAGCCGCAGATCTGCATTCCGAAGAACATCCTTCCACCACTACCCTCTGCGGCCAAGCCAGTTCTGTATCTATCCAGCCAGCCCATCCCAAATCCAATGTGATTTCAGTTTTTGTACCAGTCTGACTTGTGGGACCTTACTAATGCCCACATAAACTACGTCAACAGCCCTTCCTTCATCAATCATTTTTGTCACTTCCTCATGAGACATGTATAAAACCATGCAGTGTATCACTAATAAGATCATTCGGTTCCACATGTGTATACATCCTATCTCTAAGAATCTTCTCCAACAACTCCACTGTCACTGACATCAAGTGCACTGCCCTATAATTACCCGGGTTATCCTTGTTACCCTTCTTAAATAATGGGACAACAATGACTATCCTCCAATCTCCTGGGACCTCACCTGTGGCCAACGAGGAAACAAAGATTTCTGTTAGAGGCCCAGCAATTCCATCTCTTGTCTCCCTCATCTGCCATCCTGCCATCTGGCCCTGGGTATTTGTCCACCTTAATGCTTTTTAATACACATAACACTTCCTTCTGCATAATGATGACTTGTTCTGAAGGGTTTACATATCTCTCTGAGACACTATTAATCAATATGTCCCTCTCCTTTGTGAATACCAAGGCAAAGTACTCATTAAGGACCTCAGTCCTTTGGTTCCAGACATAATTTCCCTTCTTTGTCTTTAGTGGATCAACTCTTTCTCGAGCTACCCTCTTGCTCCTAGTATATGCATAAAATGTCTTGGGATGCTCCTTAATCCTGTCTGTGAAGGACATTTTGTGATCCCTTTTTGCTCTCCAACTCCCTATTTGAGCTCTTTTCTACTTTCCCTATATTCCTCAAGTGCTTCATCTGTTTTTAATCGCCTAGACCTCATGTATGAATCCTTTTCCTTTTTGACTCGGCTTGCAATTTTCCTGGTCCTGAATCCTGCCTTTCTTGTCCTTCCTTTTCACGGGCACGTGCCTTTCCTGATCAACTGCTCCTTAAAAGACGCCCACAAGGATTTACCTCAAAAAGCCTCTCCCAAACAACAGCCTTCAAAACCTGCCTAATCTGGTTGTAGATAGCCTTCCTCCAATTTAACACCTTAACCATAGGACATCCTTTTCCATCAGTACTCGAAACCTTACGGAATTATGGTCACTATCGTAGAACATAGAACATTACAGCGCAGAACAGGCCCTTCGGCCCACGATGTTGCGCCGACCAGTTACAAAAACAATGACCCACTAACCTAAACCAATCCCTTTTTGTCCATAAACCTATCCACGGATCTCTTAAATGCCCCCAAACTAGGCGCATTTACAACTGCAGCAGGCAGAGCATTCCAATCCCTCACCACCCTCTGGGTAAAGAACCTACCCCTGACATCCGTCCTATAACTACCCCCCCTTAATTTAAAGCCATGTCCCCTCGTGCTAGATTTCTCCATCAGAGGAAAAAGGCTATTACTATCCACCCTATCTAAACCTCTAATCATCTTATATGTTTCAATAAGATCCCCTCTTAGCCTCCTTCTTTCCAGCGAAAACAACCCCAAATCCCTCAGCCTGTCCTCATAGGACCTCCCCTCCATACCAGGCAACATCCTGGTAAACCTCCTCTGCACCTTCTCCAAAGCCTCCACATCCTTCCTGTAATGTGGGGACCAGAACTGCACACAGTACTCCAAGTGTGGCCGCACCAGAGTTGTGTACAGTTGCATCATGACGCTGCGACTCCTAAATTCAATCCCCTTACCAATAAACGCCAAGACACTGTATGCCTTCTTAACAACCTTATCTACTTGATTCCCAACTTTCAGGGATCTATGTACACATACACCCAGATCCCTCTGCTCATCCACACTATTCAAAGTCCTCCCGTTAGCCCTATACTCGACACATCTGTTATTCCTACCAAAGTGAATTACCTCACACTTCTCCACATTAAACTCCAAAACTATCCACCACGTGTTTTCCCATTGCAACTTTAATGACCTGGCCAGCCCAATCCCTAGTACTAGGTATAGCCCTTTCTATAGTCGGACTATCCACATATTGTTTCAAAAACCCTTCCTGGATACACTTAAAAGTGAGTGGTTAGGATCTTGAATGTACTGTCTAAGAATGTGGTGGAGACAGATTCACACAGCGAATGACTAGGATCTAGAATGCACTGACTGAGAGTGTAGTCGAGACAGATTCTCACAGCGAGCGATTAGAATCTGGAATGTACTGTCTGAGAATCCGGTGGAGACAGATTTACACAGTGAGTGGTTAGGATCTGGAATGTACTGTCTGAGAGTATGGTGGAGACAGATTCAAACAGCGAGTGGTTAGGATCTGGAATGTACTTTCTGAAAGTGTGGCAGAGACAGATTCACACAACAAGTAGTTAGGATCTGGAATGTATTGTCCATGAGTGTGGTTTAGACAGATTCTCACAGTGAGTGATTAGGCTCTGGAATGTACTGTCTGAGAGTGTGGTGGAGACAGATTCACACAGTGAAAGGTTAGGATCTGGAATGTACTGTCTGAGAGTGTGGTGGATCTAGATTCACACAAGCAGTCATTAGGATCCAGAATGTACCGTCTGTGAGTGTGGTGGAGACAGATTCATACAGTGAGTGGTTAGGATCTGGAATATATTGTGTGAGAGTGTGGTAAAGACAGATTCACACAGCGAGTGGTTAGGATCTAGACAGTACTATTCAAGACTGTGGTGGAGGCAGTTTAACAAGTGATTAGGATCTGGAATGCAGTCTGAGAGTGTGGCGGAGACAGATTCACACAGCGAATAGTTAGGGTCTGGAATGTATTGTTTGAGAATGTATTGGAGACAGATTCACACAGCGAGTGATTAGGATGTGGAATATATTGTGTGAGAGTGTGGTGAAGGCAACTTCACAAAGTAAGTGATTAAGATCTGGAATGAACAGTCTGAGAGCGTGGTGGAGACAGATTCACACAGCGAGTGGTTAGGATCTGGAATGAACTGTCTGAGAGTGTGGTGGAGACAGATTCACACAGCGAGTGGTTAGGATCTGGAATGAACTGTCTGAGAGTGTGGTGGAGACAGATTCACACAGTGAGTGGTTAGGATCTGGAATGAACTGTCTGAGAACCTGGTGGAGACGTTCACTTGTGGGTTTGGAAAGGGAATTGGATAAACACGGGTGGGGGAGTGAGAATGTTTTCATGGTTATGGTGAAAGGTTGGAGGGTTGTGCTTGGCAAGTGATTCTTGCAGAGCTGGCAGAGACTAGGCAGGCTGAGTGGTATCCTTCTGTGATTATAACGATTCTCTGACTGCATTCCCTCTCTGAATGCTACTGCAGAGAAAACAATCCAAGAGATAGTGTGAAGTGCTGGCAGTAATTGGAGGAAAGTTTTTTTATTACTCATTTGTGGGACATGGACATCACTGGTTGGCTAGCATTTATTTCCCATCCCTAGTTACCCTTGTTCAGAGGGCAATTGTTGAGAGTCAACCACATTGCTGTGTCTCTGAAGTCACATATAGGCCAGACCAGGTAAGGATGGCAGATTTCCTTCCCTAAAGGTGAACTAGATGGGTTTTTCCTACAATCTACAATGGTTTCATGGTCATCAGTAGATTCTTAATTCCGGATATTTTTGTTGAATTCAATTCCACCATATGCTGTGGTGGGATTTGAACCTGGGTCCCCAGGATATCAGCTGAGTTTCTGGATTAATAGGCAAGTGGTAACATCACGAGGATATTGCCTCCTTCTGTAGATACGATGAATGGGATGGATAGGTTAGAGTGGAGAGACTCTTCCCGCTCAAAAAAGACAGTAGGACTAGGGGGCACAGACTCAAGATAAAGGGGGGCGGTTTAGAACGGAGTTGAGGAGGAACTTCTTCACTCAAAGAGTGGTGAATCTCTGGAATTCTCTGCCCGTTGAAGTGGTGGAGGCTGCCTCGCTAAATATTTTTAAGACGCGGATTGATGGCTTTTTGATAAGAGAGGGGATTAAGCGTTATGGGGAGAAAGCGGGAAAGTGGAACTGAGCAGCGACAGGTCAGCCATGATCTTATTGAATGGCGGGGCAGGTTCGAAGGGCTAGATGCCCTACTCCTGCTCCGATTTCTTATGTTCTTACGTACCATCACGGAGGAATAGTTTTCCTTCATGTTTCAGAAATTGTTTCAACAAACTGCTGCATTCCTGTAGTACCTCACTCCAGTTCGGATGGGGAAGTGTCCCTGACTGGGACACTGGGATTCCACGTGGATGTTCTCCCAGAGGCGGAGACGGAGAGGCGGAGGCGGGGGGAGGGGGAGCGGAGGCGGGGGGAGGGGGAGCGGAGGCGAGGGGAGGGGAGGGGGAGCGGAGGCAGGGGGAGGGAGGGGGAGGGGGGGGCGGAGGGAGGGGGGGGCGGAGGGAGGGGGGGGGCGGAGGGAGGGGGAGGGGGGGCGGAGGGAGGGTGGGGGGCGGAGGGAGGGGAGGGGGCGCGGAGGGAGGGGGAGGGGGGCGGAGCGAGGGGGGCGGAGGGAGGGGGAGGGGGGCGGAGCGAGGGGGAGGGGGGCGGAGCGAGGGGGAGGGGGCGGAGCGAGGGGGAGGGGGGCGGAGGGAGGGGGGCGGAGGGAGGGGGAGGGGGAGGGGGCGGAGGGAGGGGGAGGGGGCGGAGGGAGGGGGAGGCGGGCGGAGGGAGGGGAAGCGGAGGGAGGGGGAGGGGAAGCGGAGGGAGGGGGAGGGGGGGCGGAGGGAGGAGCAGGGGGGGCAGAGGGAGGAGCAGGGGGGGCGGAGGGAGGAGGAGGGAGGGGCGGAGGGAGGAGGAGGGGGGGCGGAGGGAGGGGGGAGGCTAAGGGGGGGTGCTGAGTGGGGGGGTGCTGAGTGGGGGGGGTGCTGAGTGGGGGGGGTGCTGAGTGGGGGGGGGGTGCTGAGTGGGGGGGGGTGCTGAGTGGGGGGGGGTGCTGAGTGGGGGGGGGTGCTGAGTGGGGGGGGGTGCTGAGTGGGGGGGGGTGCTGAGTGGGGGGGGGGTGCTGAGTGGGGGGGGGTGCTGAGTGGGGGGGGGTGCTGAGTGGGGGGGGGTGCTGAGTGGGGGGGGTGCTGAGTGGGGGGGGTGCTGAGTGGGGGGGGTGCTGAGTGGGGGGGGTGCTGAGTGGGGGGGGTGCTGAGTGGGGGGGGGTGCTGAGTGTGGGGGGGTGCTGAGTGGGGGGGGGTGCTGAGGGGGGGGTGCTGAGGGGGGGGTGCTGAGGGGGGGGCTGTTGAGGGGGGGGGTGAGTGGGGGGGGGCTGAGGGGGGGTGCTGAGGGGGGGGTGTTGAGGGGGGGGGGTGAGTGGGGGGGGGGCTCCCCAGAACATTTCTGAAAATAATGGAAGTGTTTCCTGGAGATTTGGAGGAAAGCGGAATCCCGGAGCTCGGGACAAGAAACAGGAGAATCCGCGCGCGGTGAGAATCCCGCTGGGTTTCCGGTGGGTGGAATGTCGGGAGGAAGTCCCCGTCATCTCGTGACCGTCAGTCCGCCCGGTGACTTCAACAATAAAGGCGCCGTTTCTATAGCAACGAGAAATACCGAGAGACAGAGAGAAAATACAGGACAGATAGAAGGTATAAATATAAATATAAAATAAATGAGAAATATCCACCGATTGAGGAAATAGGGAGAAAACTTCAATAAAATCTGTGGCAGAGGAAGATCGCGAGGCAACTTTCCCAAAGTGAATCTGAGCCAATAAACAGGATGATCCAAACATGAGAAAATGAGGCGATGTGAGGGAGGGTGAGGGACAGAGAGGGTGAGGGAGGAGAGGGACAGAGAAGGTGAGGGACAGAGAGGGTGAGGGAGGAGAGGGACAGAGAGGGTGAGGCAGGAGAGGGACAGAGAGGGTGAGGCAGGAGAGGGACAGAGAGGGTGAGGGAGGAGAGGGACAGAGAGGGTGAGGCAGGAGAGGGACAGAGAGGGTGAGGGAGGAGAGGGACAGAGAGGGTGAGGCAGGAGAGGGACAGAGAGGGTGAGGCAGGAGAGGGACAGAGAGGGTGAGGCAGGAGAGGGACTGAGAGAGTGAGTGAGACTGCGAGGGTGAGGGAGAGAGAGGGTGAGTGAGTGTGTGAGAGAGGGAGTGGGAGAGGGACAGAAGGAGAGAGAGTGAGTGAGAGTCCGTGGGTGAGGGAGAGAGAGTGAGTGAGGGTGAGGGAGAGTGAGTGGGTATGTGAGAGAGAGGGAGGGAGAGTGAGTGAGACTGTGAGAGTGAGGGTGGGGGAGAGAGTGAAGGAGAGGGATAGAGAGGGAAAGAGTGAGTGAGTGTGTGAGAGAAAGAAAGAGGGAGGGGGATAGAGAGAGAGTGAGTAACAATGAGAAGCTGAAGGAGAGAGTGAGAGAGGGAGGTGGACAGTGTGAGAATGAGAGAGTGAGGGAGAGATAGAGAGAGGGAAAGAGAGTGAGAGAGCGTGAGGGGGACGGGGCAGAGAGGGAGAGAAAGTGAGTGAAGGTGAGAGAGAGAGGGGGGCTGAGGAAGAGAGTGACAGGGAGAGAGTGAGAGAAAATGAGACAGTGAGGGAGAGAGGGGGAGGGGGAACAGAGAGAGAGTAGGGCTGAGGAAGAGAGAGAGAGGGGGGAGGCAGAGGGAAAGAGACAGAGAGAGTGACAGGGAGAGAGTGAGGAACAGAGAGAGAGCGGAGGGGGAAGAGCGAGAAGGAGTCGCTTCCTTATTGGCAGGATCCTTCCTCATGGGCAACAGGATCTCCAACCTGACTATTTTCTTCAAGAAAATTCAGAAAAGAAGTGTTGCAACTTCCCAATACAACTTGTTAGAAGGTAAGGAGCAGCTCAGCTATGTTCCTGGGCAGATGTGAAAACTCTAATCTTTATCCAGCCCCACAGCAGAATGAAAAGCAGATTCTTAGTTTATTAAATTACTAAGATTACACAACTTGTTTCACAGACACAGGAAACATTTGCCCTTCAGTGAGTAACTGTATCTGGTACATGGATTCAAGGAATGTGGAGTCAAACTCCGAAATGGGAGGTACAAATGAGCTCAGTGGATATTGGACTAAGTGCCACACAGTTTAGGTTGGGTATTAAACCAAGGTTCCTGGTGGTTAAGAATCGCATAGTACTCTTCAAAGAACAAGAACAAAGAACGAAGAAAATTACAGCACAGGAACAGGCCCTTCGGTCCTCCAAGCCTGTATTGACTATGCTGCCTGACTGAACTAAAGCCACCTATCCTTCCAGGGACCATATCCCTCTATTCCCATCCTATTCATGTGCCCTAGTAGGCTCTGTCACAAGCTGCTCCAAAAAAATCATCTCTTAGACATTCCACAAATTCCTTTCCTTGGGATCCACTACCTACCTGATTTTCCCAGTCCACATGCATATTGAAGTCCTCCATGATTATTAGAATACAGAAAAACTACAGCACAAACAGGCCCTTCGGCCCACAAGTTGCACCGAACATATCCCTATCTACTAGGCTTACCTATAAGCCTCTATCTTACTATGTCCCATGTACTCATCCAAAAGTCTCTTAAAAGACCCTATCGAATCCACCTCCACCACCACCGCCGGCAGCCAATTCTACGCACCCACCACCCTCTGAGTGAAAAAATTACCCCTGACATTTCCTCTGTACCTACTCTCCAGCACCTTAAACCTGTGTCCTCTTGTGGTAAAAAGTCTGACAACACCAGGTTTTAGTCCAACCGATTTATTTGATAATATTCTCACAAGCAAGCAAGCTTTCATAGAACATAGAACATTACAGCGCAGAACAGGCCCTTCGGCCCACGATGTTGCGCCGACCAGTTACAAAACAATGACCCACTGGCCTAAACCAATCCCTTTTCATCCATAAACCTATCCACAGATCTCTTAAACGCCCCCAAACTAGGTGCATTTACAACTGCAGCTGGCAGGGCATTCCAGTCCCTCACCACCCTCTGGGTAAAGAAACTACCCCTGACATCAGTCCTATAACTACCCCCCCTTAATTTAAAGTCGTGTCCCCTTGTGCTAGCTTTCTCCATCCTAGGAAAAAGGCTATCACTATCTACCCTGTCTAAACCTCTAATCATCTTATATGTTTCAATGAGATCCCCTCTTAGCCGCCTTCTTTCCAGCGAAAACAACCCCAAATCTCTCAGTCTCTCCTCATAGGATCTCCCCTCCATACCAGGCAACATCCTGGTAAACCTCCTCTGCACTCTCTCCAAAGCCTCTACATCCTTCCTGTAATGTGGGGACCAGAACTGCACACAAAACTCCAAGTGCAGCCGCACCAGAGTTGTGTACAGTTGCATCATGACGCTGCGACTCCTAAATTCAATCCCCCTACCAATAAACGCCAAGACACCGTATGCCTTCTTAACAACCTTATCTACTTGATTCCCAACTTTCAGGGATCTATGTACACATACACCTAGATCCCTCTGCTCCTCCACACTATTCAAAGTCCTCCCGTTAGCCCTATACTCAACACATCTGTTATTCCTACCGAAATGAATTACCTCACACTTCTCCACATTAAACTCCATCCGCCACCTCACAGCCCAGCTCTGCAACCTTTCTAAGTCACCCTGCAAACTATGACACCCTTCCTCACAATCTACCACACCTCCGACTTTGGTGTCATCAGCAAACTTACTAATCCACCCAACTATACCCTCATCCAGATCATTAATAAAAATTACAAACAGCAGTGGCCCCAAAACAGATCCCTGAGGCACACCACTCGTAACCGAACTCCATGACGAATATTTCCCATCAACCACCACCCTCTGTCTCCTATCTGCTAGCCAATTCCTGATCCAATTACCTAGATCACCCCCAATCCCATACATCTGCATTTTCTGCAGAAGCCTACCATGGTGAACCTTATCAAACGCCTTGCTAAAATCCATATACACCACATCAACTGCCTTACCCCTATCCACCTCTTTGGTCACTTTCTCAAAGAACTCGATAAGGTTCGTAACGCACACCTACCCGCTACAAAACCATGCTGACTGTCTCTAATCAACTCATTACTCTCCAAATAACTATAAATCCTGTCTCTAATAATCCTTTCCAAAACCTTACCCACCACAGAAGTAAGACTCACCGGTCTATAATTCCCAGGGAAGTCCCCTCTCCCCTTCTTAAACAATGGGACAACATTTGCTGTCCTCCAATCTTCCGGTACTATACCAGAGACTAACGACGACCTGAAGATCAGAGCCAGAGGCTCCGCAATCACCCCTCTTGCCTCCCAAAGAATCCTAGGGTAAATCCCATCTGGACCAGGGGACTTATCTATTTTCAAACCCTCTAAAATATCCAGCACATCCCCCGTATCAACTGCAATACTATTTATTTTACACCCCTGCACCCCAGTGTCCTCCTCAGCTACATTCATGTCCCCTTGCGTGAACACCGAAGAGAAATATTGGTTCAACGCCTCTCCAATCTCCTCCGGTTCCACACACAACTTCCCTCTCCTGTCTGTAACTAGCCCTAATCTTGCCCTAACCAACCTTCTGTTCTTGACATACCTGTAAAACGCCTTAGGGTTCTCCTTAATCCTATCAGCCAAAGTCATCTCATGTCCTCTTTTAGCCCTTCTTAACTCCCTCTTCAACTCCCTCCTAGCCAATCTAAAACTTTCTAATGCACTACCTGAGCCCTCAAGCCTCATCCGAACATAAGCCTCCTTTTTCTTCCTAACCAACGAATCAACTTTTTTAGTGCACCACGGTTCCCTGGGCCTACCAAATTTCGAGGTTAACCTCTTCGTCAGGTAACCTCGAAAGCTTGCTTGCTTGTGAGAATATTATCAAATAAATCGGTTGGACTAAAACCTGGTGTTGTCAGACTTTTTACTGTGTTTACTGCCAGTCCAACGCCGGCATACCCACATCATGACTCCTCTTGTGGTAGCCATTTTAGCCCTGGGAAAAAGCCTCTAAGAATCCATTCGATCAATACCTCTCAACATCTTATACACCTCTACCAGGTCACCTCTCATCCTTTGTCTCTCTAAGGAGAAAAGATCAAGCTCCCTCAACCTATCTTCATAAGGCATGCCTCCCAGTCCAGGCAACATCCTTGTAAATCTCCTCTGCACTCTTTCAATAGCTTCTACGTCTTTCCTATAGTGAGGCGACCAGAACTGCGCACAGTACTCCAAATGAGGCCTGACAAGGGTCCTGTAAAGTTGCAGCATTACCTCCCAACTCCTAAACTCAATCCCTCGATTAATGAAGACCAGTACACCATACGCCTTCTTGACCACCTCCTCCACCTGCGAGGCTGATTTAAGAGTCCTGTGGACCCGGACCCCGAGATCCTTCTGCTCTTCAACGCTACTAAGACTCCTGCCCTTGATAGTGTACTCGTTCATCCCGTTGGTTCTGCCGAAATGGACGACTACACATTTATCCGCGTTGAAGTCCATCTACTACTTCTCCGCCCATTCCTGCATCCTATCTATGTCCTGCTGCAACTTTTGACATCCTTCCAGACCATCCACAACACCACCGACCTTCGTGTCATCAGCGAACTTGCTAATCCATCCCTCCACTTCCTCATCCAGGTCATTTATGAAAATGACAAACAGCAAGGGTCCCAGAACAGATCCCTGGGGCACCCCACTGGTGACTGACCTCCATTCCGAAAAAGACCCATCCACAACCACTCTCTGCCTTCTGCAGGCAAGCCAGTTCTGGATCTACAAGGCCAAAGGCCCTTGGATCCCATGCCCTCTCACCTTCTCAAGAAGTCTTGCATGGGGGACCTTATCAAACGCCTTGCTGAAGTCCATGTACACTACGTCCACGGCACTTCCTTCGTCAATGTGTTCAGTCACATTATCGAAGAACTCAACTAGGCTCGTAAGGCACGACCTGCCCTTGACAAATCCATGCTGACTATTCCTGATCATGTCAAACCTCTCCAAATGCTCGTAAATCTTGTCCCTCAGAAGCCTCTCCATCAGCTTACCAACTACTGAGGTCAGACTCACCGGGCGGTAATTTCCCAGGCTATCTCTGTTCCCTTTCTTGAAAATAGGGACTACATCCGCAATCCTCCAATCTTCCGGAACCTCTCCCGTCTCCATTGACGACGCAAAGATCATCGCCAGGGGCTCTGCAATCACTTCCCTCGCCTCCCACAGTATCCTGGGGTATATCCCATCTGGTCCCGGCGACTTATCTATTTTGATAGAATTCAAAAGTTCTAACACATCCTCCTCCTTAATGTCCATGTACTCAATCTTTTCCATCTGCTGCAAGTCCATAGCAAGATCTCCCAGATCAGCTTCCACTGTGAATACTGAGGCAACGTACTCATTAAGCACCTCCGCCATTTCTTCTGGTTCCACACAGACCTTTCCCCCTTCACCTTTTATAGGTCCTATCCTTTCCCTTCTCACCCTTTTACCTTTCACATATTTATAGAAGGCCTTGGGATTTTCCTTAATCTTACCCGCCAAGGTCTTCTCATGACCCCTTCTGGCTCTCCTAATTTCCCTTTTAACCTCCTTTCTACAGTCCTTATACTCTTCAAGATCCTTAACCTCTCCTAGTTCCCTGAACCTTTTGTACACCTTCCTTTTCCTCCTGACTAGGTTCATCACAGCCTTCGTGCACCACGGTTCCCGCGATCTACCAAAACCCCCTTGTCTCATCGGAACATTGTCATGCAGAGCGCCTGACAACATTCCTTGAATATCCGCCACCTTCCTTCGATACTTTTCCCTAAGAACGCCTCCTTCCAGTTTATTTGTCCAAGTAACTTCCTGACTTCTTCGTATCTCCCCTTACTCCAGACAAATGTTGCAGCTGTATAAGGTTCTGGTGAGGCCACATCGAGAGTACTGTGTATAGTTTTCCTAACTGGAGAAAGCATATATTGGCACTGGAGGGGGTGCAGAGGAGATTCACTAGGTTGATTCCGGAGTTGAGAGGGTCGGCTTATGAGGAGAGACTGAGTTGACTGGGGCTATACTCATTGGAATTCAGAAGAATGAGGGGAGATCTTATAGAAACATATAAGATTATGAAGGGAATAGATAAGATAGAAACAGGGAAGTTGTTTCCAATGGCTAGAAACTAGAACTAGGGGGCATAGCCTCAAAATAAGGAGAGCAGATTTAGGACTGAGTTGAGGAGGAATTTCTTCACCCAAAGGGTTGTGAATCTGTAGAATTCCCTGCTCAGTTGGGGCTACATCATTGAACATAGAACATAGAACATTACAGCACAAACAGGCCCTTCGGCCCTCGAGTTGCGCCGATCGCATCAACCCCACCAATCTATAGACCTATCTATAACCCCCAATCCCATTAAACCCCATATACTTATCCAGAAGTCTTTTAAAAGACCCCAGCGAGTTCGCCTCCACCACCGACGACGGCAGCCGATTCCAATCACTCACTACCCTCTGAGTGAAAAACTTACCCCTAACATCACCTCTGTACTTCCCTCCCCGCACCCTAAATCTGTGTCCTCTCGTAGCGACCATTTCAACCCGGGGAAATAGCCTCTGAGAGTCCACCCTATCTATTCCTCTCAACATTTTAACGTTTTTAAGGCATGGATAGATACATTTTTGAACAGTAAAGGAATTACGGGTTATGGTGAGCGGGTGGGTGAGTGGAGTTGAGTCCATGAGAAGATCAGCCATGGTCTTATTGAATGGCGGAGCGGGCTCGAGGGGCCAGATGGCCAACCCTTGCTCTTAATTCTTATATTCTTATGGGTCAGGCTGACCCTTCATCAGTGCAGAGGTGTTGCAGGTTTCACATGAGGTACCAATAGGAGGTCATTTGGGGGGTGAGGAAAACTCAAGTTAAAATACAAAAACATTTTTATTGGCCTCCATTGCATAAAGATTAAATTCTGTCGGCCATGTCATATGCCAAGTCATAGGAAAACCTTGAGCAATGATAAAGTTCCTTCATCCCGTCATACCCGTTGCAGTATTTGAGGAACTGTTTATGAGAGTCCTAATTGATTGTGTGGGACCTCTCCCTAAGATGAAAAGTGGGAATCAGCTTTTGTTCACCATAATGGATATGTCTATCAGGTTTCCGGAGGCCATTCCACTCTGCAGTACTGCAGCTAAAAGGGTTGTAGAAGAGTTACTTCATTTTTTTACTCGATATGGACTACCCACAGAAATACAATCAGATCAAGGATCAAATTTTATCTCAAAGTTATTCAAGGAGGTTATGGATAGTTAGGAATAAAACAATTTAAATCAATTGCAAACCATCCAGAATCACAGGGAGCATTAGAGTGGTGGCATCAAACTTTAAAGGCAACATTGAGGGCTTATTGTCAAGTTTACCCAGCGAATTGGGATAAAAGACTTCCATTTGTATTCTTTGTAATTAGAGATGAACCTAATGAGTCAACTCAATTCAGTCTTTTTGAATTGATTTTTGGTCATGAGGTCAGAGGACCACTTAATCTGATTAAGGTGAAATTGGTGAGTTAGTAGGCTTTATTAAATTCAAAAAAATGTGAGTGAGATGAATTATTTGACAAGAATGCGAGACAGAAGAAAAACTCAGAGTTTGTCACGTGAATATGCTCAGTTGGTATTTTGATAGGGAAGTAAAGCAGAAGAGGATGTGTTAATGGTTACTACTGAGAGTGAACAAAATCTGAATGATTCTGAATTTGACACTCCTCAAATTAGATTGGAAAATGAGGAAATAATGAAAAATTGGGATAAATTACTGAGTTACCTAGGGGAGGAAAATCAAAATGATCTGGATGAGTTATTAATATCACCCAGAGCTATATGTAAGAACAAACTGGGGATGTAATTGTGCATGATGTAGATGTAGGAAAAGCTGTTCCAATTAAGCAACATTGATATAGATTTAACTCTCACAAGTTGGTACAAGTTCAAAAGGAGAAACTGATGTTTCCTCCATCTGAGATGGAGCAGCTGAAAGTCTCAATTAAGCACTAGGTGGATAATTACAAATCTCTATAAATAGTAGCAGAGACAGATTACTGCAGTGTGGAACTGATGAAGGCAGAGAGGAGAATAGGATACTAGATGATGATGTGAATAAGGAAAGTGAAAAGGTATGGAGACAGATACAGGAAAAGTTGACTGATTTGGAGCCTGTTCCTCAGTTGTTGAAATTGACTAAGCAAAAACTACAGGACAGTCAACAGCATCTCATCATCTATGAAAAGGAAGGTATAGGTGAGACAGTAGATCATTTGTAATCTCAAAATGGAAACTGAAGAACAGAATAGGCAGAAGAAAAGGAGATGATGTTGTGATGTTAGTGTATCTTCAAGAAAGGTTTTTTTAAAATCCTGATTTCTGGAGCTTTCACAGCTTCATTGATGTCATTGTTGCCGGGCTGACTACGATGAAACCTTTTATTGCTACTTAAATAGTTGTTTCTGGGATTAGTTTACAATCCTGCGTTGTTAGGAGAAAAGGTTGAGTGTTTTTGGACAGTTTTTCTTTCAGTTTGGAGCTGCAGGTTTGAGTTTTAGTTTTAGAAGGGACAGCAAGCAAAAAATAAGTGTTTTCCCTCTCTCCCTGTTGTATTGAAAATTCTGTTAGTTAGCTAAAAAAAAGACCTTGTTTTCCTGAAGAGTTGGGGGCTGGACCAGAGTCTTCCTGGTGTTTTGGAAAGCTGTCTTGCCTTCAGACTGTTTGGAGTGAATCCAGAGAGCTGCAGACTTCAACCAAAGGGCTCAATTTCCAGAGTCACGTGAGCATTAGTCTATGCTATATTAAACCTGTGAAAAGTGCCTTTTGCCCATGGGATTGATTTGATTGGAACATTGTAGATATCTTTGTTAAGGGTTACATATTAACATGATTGTTTGTTTCTTGTCTGTAATTGATAAAAGTTCTTACTAATTTTCTTACTATACATGTTAACTATATTCTTAAATAAACTTTGTTTGATAAAAGTTCCCTAGTGGGTCATTTGAATCATACCTGAAGTGAAACCTATCATGTATATCCTAGCCACATTCAAGATGCAAAACTTATGATCCAGCCGGGCTCCACAAAATACTTTGGAGTTTCTGACTTGCACCATAACAATGGGTGAAACAAGAGTGTTCGATGAAGCTGCTGGGATAATGTATTTGTCCAGCTTTCACAGACATGGATACCCAGAGAAACAGTACTGTTCATAACTGAGTAAACTGTGACGTTTTTTCACTACAGCAAGTCTGCCACAATGAGCTACAGTAAGAAGTCTCACAACACCAGGTTACAACCTGAGTTACAAATAAATACAATAAGCCCTGACACCAAAGAAGTCAATCTGCTGTATAACTTTTCCAAAGAGTATCTAGAAAATACAAATGAACTAATAAACTGTATTGAAATAGAAAGATATACTCTTACTTTCACAATTTGAGATTGTCCAATTGGATTATCAAGGCAGTTTCCTGGGGGAGAGAAGATTCCGTAAAAAGACTTTCTAATGGTTTCGGAATGAGGAACTGTGTAGTAATTGAAAATCCACTAGTGCAGGCCAGGAATGGAGAAAAGAAAGATAATCCTAACCTGTAACTAAATGTTGAGACTTTGAAAAGAATTTTACCATCTTGCAACAGAAGGCGGAGTTGGAATACCTGATAGTGGAATTAAGGCCACTTAATAAGAATGGGGACAGGGATAAAGTGACCTTTATGGATGGCCCAGAGACACACGCGAAGCTGAGAAAACATGCAAAGGGAGATATTCTCTTTGATAAGATCTGTTAGCAGCTCGACCTTCTGGAAAAATATTACTTTGGTTTGATATTTCAGGACACTAAAAATCAAGAGAACTGGTTGGACTCAGCAAACAAAATTAAAAAACAAATCCAAAGTGGTTTGTGGCAGTTTGCCGTATAAAGATCTATCCTCCTTATCTTTCCTAGCTCTCTGAGAACATTACCACAACTAATTTACAATAATGACAACAGAATGAAGCTTGAACTTGGAATCAAGGCAGGATCAAGGTCAGAAGTTTTAAAGTTGAGTGGTGTTGATTGATGATGTGGATGATGTGAGAATGGGCTGTGCTTTTGTTGATGGATGGTTTATACTTTCTTCTGGAGACAGCAGCCTGCATGGCCTGCAGAGAGTGGATGGTCCAACTATGCTGTGTTTTAATCAAAATCTGAAGGAAAAATACTCAGCGAAATGCCTGAGTTTGGATGAATAGATCCAGTGTGATGTTGAGAAATTGCCAGACTGTGAGGGATGGACAGAAAACTGGATTTACTGGTACAGTCAAGACGTTATAATATATAGAAAATAGAATGAAAAGAAAATAATTCTCAGAAGCAAGAGATATGATTTTATGTTTGAGGAAAAGTGGATTTAAGAAAAGGCAGTTGCTGAAAATGAATTTGAACAGAGAAAGCAAAGAGAAGGCAGAGCAGTATTTTGGCTGTAAAGAGAAAATGCCTTAAGCAGCGGCAGGGTCTGTCCCAGGAGGGGCTGAGATTGCTGGGCTCCTGATTCGAATGGCAACCAGAATGTACGCAATACTCCAAATGCAGCTGAACCAAAGTCTCATACAGCCTCAACATGATTTTCCAATTCCTTTACTCAATGCCCTGACCGATGAAGGCCAGCATGCCATTTGCCTTCTTGACCACCTTGTCCACCTGATTTGCCACCTTCAAGGAACTATGGATCTGCACACCTAGATCCCAGCAAAAAGAGTTAAAGCTCTCGAGAAGATATTAAAACACCTTAGCCACCTGCGTTAAAAAAAGTTTGAGTTATAAGGAGAGGCTGGATAAACTGGGACTTTTTTCCCTGGAGTGTAGGAGACTGAGGGGTGATCTGATAGAGATCTATAAAATAATGAGGGGCATAGATGAAGTAGATAGTCAACATCTTCTTCCAAAAATAGGGGAGTCTAAAACTAGAGGGCATAGGTTTAAGGTGAGAGGGGAGAGGTACAAAAGTATCGAGAGTGGAAATTGTTTCGTACAGAGGGTGGTGAGTGTCTGGAACAAGCTGCCAGAGGATATCGTAGAGGTGGGTACAATTTTGTCTTTTAAAAAGCATTTAGATAGTTACATGAGTAAGATGCGTAGAGAGGGATATGGGACAAATGCAGGCAATTGGGACTAGTTTAAAAGGTAAAAACTGGGTGGCATGGACAAGTTTTTTTTTTGTTTTTTTTTCATAGAACATAGAACATTACAGCACAAACAGGCCCTTCGGCCCTCGAGTTGCGCCGATCACATCAACCCCACCAATCTATAGACCTATAGGCCAAAGGGCCTGTTTCCATGCTGTGATTCTAAAGAGAAATGATTGATAGCAAACTTGAAAAAAATAGTTGAAAAAAATGTTACAAAATAAAATTAAGATGAAGGATACATTAGAAAAATTATGGGAAGATTCTGCAGTGAGTGTCTTTGCAGTCACATCACTAACAGAAGCAGCTGATTGGTGAGTCAGACTTGGTGGGTATTTCCAAATGATATCAAATTGTAAGTCATTATTTAAGAAAGGGTAAGGAATTATTTGATATTCTTTAAAAAGCCTTGCAAAGTTTTTAAACTTAAAGGAGTTTAGTCACGGCAGGAGAACTTGAAGCCGTAGCATGTGGATCCTGTCTCTCAGAAGTCCCACCAACAATTTGCCCACCACGGACATTTGTTTTTTTCTTCTTTTGACACAAAAAAACAAAGAACAATACCAGCACGGGAACAGACCCTTCAGCTCACCAAGCCTGCATCAATTTGAGGGCGGCACAGTGGCAAAGTGGTTAGCACTGCTGCCTCACAGCACCAGGAATTCTGGTTCAGTTCCCGAGTTGGATCACTGACTATGTGGAGTTTGTATGTTCTCGGTGTGGGTTTCCTCCAGGTGCTCTGGTGAAAGTGAGGGGGGCATAAATGGGGACTGCAATGCACGGCATTGCGGGGGAGGGGCGGAACAGGGTTTGGAATGTGGTTTGAAATGCGTATACTTTAATGCGAGGAGTATTCGCAATAAGGTGGATGAACTTGCAGCGTGGACCAGTACCTGGGACTTCGATGTTGTGGCCATTTCAGAGACTTGGATAGAGCAGGGTCAGGAATGGATGTTGCAGGTCCCGGGGTACAAATGCTTTAATCGGAGTAGACAAGGAGGTAGAAGGGGGGGTGGGGTAGCATTATTGGTCAAGGACTGTATCTCAGTGTCAGAGAGGAACTTTGATGAGGACTTGTCTGTTGAAGTAGTATGGGCGGAGATTAGAAATAGGAGAGGAGAGGTCACCCTGTTGGGAGTCTTTTATAGACCTCCAAAAAGTTCTAGAGAGGTTGAGGAAAGGATTGCGGAGACGATCCTTGTTAGGAGTGCAAGTAATAGGGTAATTGTTATGGGGGACTTTAACTTTACTCATGTAGATTGGAATTGCTACAGATCTGGTTCATTAGAGGGGTCAGTTTTTGTTCAAAGTGTGCAAGAAGGTTTTTTGACTCAGTATGTAGATAGGCCGACGAGAGGTGAGGCTATATTGGATTTGGTGCTCGGTAATGAGCCAGACCAGGTGCTAGACTTGGAAGTTGGTGTACAGTTTGGGGATAGTGACCACAATTCGATTACGTTCACCTTAGTGATGGAAAGGGATAGGCATGAACCTCGGGTCAGTAGTTTCAGCTGGGGGAAGGGTAATTATGAGGCTATTAGGAGAGAATTAGGAAGCAATGGTTGGAATGGGAGATTACAGGGACTGGGAACATCCGAGATGTGGAGATTTTTCAAGGAGCAGCTATTGCGGGTCTGTGATAAGTATATCCCTGTCAGGCAAGGAGGATTTGGTAGGCCCAGGGAACCGTGGTGCACCAAAAAAGTTGATTCGTTGGTTAGGAAGAAAAAGGAGGCTTATGTTCGGATGAGGCTTGAGGGCTCTGGTAGTGCATTAGAAAGTTTTAGATTGGCTAGGAGGGAGTTGAAGAGGGAGTTAAGAATGGCTAAAAGAGGACATGAGATGATTTTGGCTGATAGGATTAAGGAGAACCCTAAGGCGTTTTACAGGTATGTCAAGAACAGAAGGTTGGTTAGGACAAGATTAGGGCCAGTTACAGACAGTAGAGGGAAGTTGTGTGTGGAACCGGAGGAGATTGGAGAGGCGTTGAACCAATATTTCTCTTCGGTGTTCACGCAAGGGGACAGGAATGTAGCTAAGGAGGACACTGGGGTGCAGGGGTGTGAAATAGATAGTATTGCAATTGATACGGGGGATGTGCTGGATATTTTAGAGGGATTGAAAATAGATAAGTCCCCTGGTCCAGATGGGATTTACCCTAGAATTCTTTGGGAGGCAAGAGGGGTGATTGCGGAGCCTCTGGCTCTGATCGTCAGGTCGTCGTTAGTCTCTGGTATAGTACCGGAAGATTGGAGGACAGCAAATGTTGTCCCATTGTTTAAGAAGTGGAGAAGGGACTTCCCTGGGAATTATAGACCGGTGAGTCTTACTTCTGTGGTGGGTAAGGTTTTGGAAAGGATTATTAGAGACAGGATTTATAGTTATTTGGAAAGTAATGAGTTGATTAGAGACAGTCAGCATGGTTTTGTAGTGGGTAGGTCATGCCTTACTAACCTTATCGAGTTCTTTGAGAAAGTGACCAAAGAGGTGGATAGGGGTAAGGCAGTTGATGTGGTGTATATGGATTTTAGCAAGGCGTTTGATAAGGTTCACCATGGTAGGCTTCTGCAGAAAATGCAGATGTATGGGATTGGGGGTGATCTAGGTAATTGGATCAGGAATTGGCTAGCAGAGAGTGGTGGTTGATGGGAAATATTCGTCATGGAGTTCGGTTACGAGTGGTGTGCCTCAGGGATCTGTTTTGGGGCCACTGCTGTTTGTAATTTTTATTAATGATCTGGATGAGGGTATAGTTGGGTGGATTAGTAAGTTTGCTGATGACACCAAAGTCGGAGGTGTGGTAGATTGTGAGGAAGGGTGTCATAGTTTGCAGGATGACTTAGAAAGGTTGCAGAGCTGGGCTGAGAGGTGGCGGATGGAGTTTAATGTGGAGAAGTGTGAGGTAATTCATTTCGGTAGGAATAACAGATGTGTTGAGTATAGGGCTAACGGGAGGACTTTGAATAGTGTGGAGGAGCAGAGGGATCTAGGTGTATGTGTACATAGATCCCTGAAAGTTGGGAATCAAGTAGATAAGGTTGTTAAGAAGGCATACGGAGTCTTGGCGTTTATTGGTAGGGGGATTGAATTTAGGAGTCGCAGCGTCATGATGCAACTGTACATATCTCTGGTGCGGCCGCACTTGGAGTTTTGTGTGCAGTTCTGGTCCCCACATTACAGGAAGGATGTAGAGGCTTTGGAGAGGGTGCAGAGGAGGTTTACCAGGATGTTGCCTGGTATGGAGGGGAGATCCTATGAGGAGAGATTGAGAGATTTGGGGTTATTTTCGCTGGAAAGAAGGCGGCTAAGAGGGGATCTCATTGAAACATATAAGATGATTAGAGGTTTAGACAGGGTAGATAGTGATAGCCTTTTTCCTAGGATGGAGAAAGCTAGCACGAGGGGGCACGATTTTAAATTAAGGGGGGGTAGTTATAGGACAGATGTCAGGGGTAGGTTCTTTACCCAGAGGGTGGTGAGGGACTGGAATGCCCTGCCAGCTGCAGTTGTAAATGCACCTAGTTTGGGGGTGTTTAAGAGATCTGTGGATAGGTTTATGGATGAAAAGGGATTGGTTTAGGCTAGTGGGTCATTGTTTTGTAACTGGTCGGCGCAACATCGTGGGCCGAAGGGCCTGTTCTGCGCTGTAATGTTCTATGTTCTATGTTCCTGCCACAGTCTAAAAGATGTGCAGGTTAGGCTGATTGGCCATGCTAACTTGCCCCT
Source organism: Prionace glauca (assembly GCA_037974335.1). Classification (NCBI taxonomy): domain Eukaryota; kingdom Metazoa; phylum Chordata; class Chondrichthyes; order Carcharhiniformes; family Carcharhinidae; genus Prionace; species Prionace glauca. The sequence goes on from CM075740.1 coordinate 60,204,086, forward strand.
TAGTGTCAGGTGGGTTAGCAGGGTAAATATGTGGGGTTACGGGGATAGGGCCTGGGTCAGATTGTTGTCAGTGTAGACTCAATGGGCTGAATGACCACCTTCTGTACTGTTGGGATTCTGTGATTTTATTAATTCCTAATCCTTATTGTCCGTATCTGGTTTCTATCCCTCTGTTTGTCTATCAAGATGCCTCTTAAATGTTGCTGATGTGCCTGCTCCCACCACCTCCTCTGGCAGCATGTTCCAGCACCCACCACTCATAGAAACATAGATAGAAGCAGAAGGCCGTTTGAGCCTGCTCCGCCATTCATTATGAGCATAGCTGATCATCCAACTCAATAACCTAATCCTCTCTTTCCCCACAAACTTTGATCCCATTCGCCCCAAGTGTATATCCTGTTGCCTCTTGAATATTTCAGCCACCTCTTGAATATGTTCACCCTGTGTGAACTTTCCCCCACATCTCCCTTAAACCTTCCCCCTCTCTCCTTGAACCTGTGCCTACATGTAATTGACCTTGCTACCCTGGGAAAAATTCCCTGACTACCCTACCCATGCCTCTCATAATTTTATGGACCTCTGTCAGGTCTCCCCTCAGCCTCCATCTTCCCAGTGTCAGAGAGTCATAGAGTTTATCTTCTGATAGATAAGGGAATTAAGGGTTATGGGGAGAAAGCGGGATCTTATTGAATGGCGGGGCAGGCTCGAAGGGCTAGATGGCCTACTCCTATTTCTTATGTTGGCATGGCAACAGGCCCTTTGGCCCGACTTGTCGATGCTGCACCTGTGTTTTGATTCATATGCTGGTCCTAATTGCTCACATTTGGCCCATATCCCTTTATACCCATCTTACTTACCCATGTAACTGCCTAAACGCTTTTTAAAAGACAAATTTGTCTCTACTACTACCTCTAGCATCTTGTTCCAGACATTCAGTGCCCTCTGTGTGAAAAAAATTCCCCTCTGGATGCTTTTATATCTCTTCCCTCTCATCTTAAACCTATGCCCTCGAGTTTTAGACTTCCCTACCTTTGGGAAAAGATATTGACTATGTGGCTAATCTTTGTGTGAAGAAGTTCCTCCTCAACTCAGTCCTAAATCTGCTTCCCCTTATTTTGAGGCTATGTCCCCTGGTTCTAGTTTCACCCATCAGTGGAAACAACTTCCCTGCTTCTATCTTTTCTATTCCCTTCATAATCTTATACGTTTCTCTCAGATCGCCCCTCGTTCTTCTGAATTCCAATGAGTATAGCCCCAGTCAACTCAGTTTTTCCTCATATGTCAACCCTCTCAACTCTGGAATCAACCTAATGAATCTCCTCTGCACCCCCTCCACTGCCAGTATATCCTTTCTGAAGTAAGGAGACCAAAACCATTCACGGTACTCCAGGTGTGGCCTCACCAGAACCTTGTACAGCTGCAACATAATCTCGCTGTTTTTAAACTCCATCCCTCTGGTAATAAAGGACAAAATTCCATTTGCCTTCTTCATTACCTGCTGCACCTGCACACTTGAGATTCCTGCACAAGAACACCCAGATCCCTCTGCAGAGCAGCATGCTGCAATTTTTTACCATTTAAATAATCCATTTAAATAATCTATTTACCATTTAAATAATCCATTTATTCCTACCAAAATGGAAGCCTCAACTATTTCACTGGGCAGGGCATTCCACAGATTCACAACCCTTTGTGTGAAGAAGTTCCTCCTCAACTCTATGAGGATGTGTCTAGGGCAGTGGATGGAGGAGAGCCGGTGGATGTGGTCTTTGTGGATTTTCAGAAGGCGTTTGACAAGGTACCTCACAAGAGGTTATTGCAGAAGGTCAGGGGACATGGAGTTGGGGGTAGGGTGTTAGCGTGGATAGAGGATTGGTTGTCAAATAGGAGGCAGAGAGTGGGGGTCAATGGATGCTATTCGGATTGGCGGTTGGTGACTAGTGGGGTGCCCCAGGGGTCGGTGCTGGGGCCTCAGCTATTTACCATTTATATAGATGATCTGGAGGAGGGAACCGAGTTCAGGGTGTCGAAATCATGGCTGATCTGTCGTGGCTCAGTTCCACATTCCGGCCCTCTCCCCATAACCCTTAATCCCCTCTCTTATCAAAAACCTATCAACCCGCTTCTTGAAAATATTTAGCGAGGCAGCCTCCACCACCTCAACGGGTAGAGAATTCCAGAGATTCACCACCCTTTGAGTGAAGAAGTTCCTCCTCAACTCTGTTCTAAAACGCCCCCCCTTTATCTTGAGGCTGTGCCCCCTAGTCCTACTGTCTTTTTTGAGCGGGAAGAGTCTCTCCACCTCTATTCTATCCATCCCATTCATCATCTTATATGTCTCAATGAGATCTCCCCCCATTCTTCTAAACTCCAACGCGTTCATTCAGCCTCTCCTCATAGCTCAACCCCCTCAACTCCGGTATCAGCCTAGTAAACCTCCTCTGCACTCCCTCCAAGGCCAAAATATCTTTGCGCAGGTGCGGCGCCCAAAACTGCACACAGTACTCCAGCTGCGGCCTCACCAATGCCCTATACAGCTGCAGCAAGACCTCCCTTGTTTTATATTCAATCCCCTTCGCTATGAAGGCCAGCATCCCATTCGCCTTCCTGACCACCTGCTGCACCTGCAAGCTGGGTTTTTGCGACTCGTGCACAAGGACCCCGAGGTCCCTCTGCACCGTCGCCTGCTGCAGTTTTTCGCCCCGTAAGTAATACCATTCTTCCTTCCAAAGGGGACCACCTCACACTTGCCAACATTAAATTCCATTTGCCATTTCCTGGCCCATTCGCCCAGCCTATCTAGATCCTTCTGCAGACTCTCCACACCCTCCGCACAATTTGCCGTTCCCCCAATCTTCCGCAAATTTCGACACCCTACACTCGGTTCCCTCCTTCAGATCATCTATATAAATGGTAAAAACCTGAGGCCCCAGCACCGACCCCTGGGGCACTCCACTAGTCACCATCCTCCAATCCGAATAGCACCCGTTGACCCCCACTCTCTGCCTCCTATTTGACAACCAATCCTCTACCCCCAACTCCAAGTCCCCTGACCTTCTGCAATAACCTCTTATGAGGTACTTTGTCAAACGCCTTCTGAAAATCCAGAAAGACCACATCCACCGGCTCTCCTCTATCCACCGCCCTAGACACATCCTCATAGAACTCCAGTAAATTTGTCAGACACGACTTCCCTTTAATGAAACCGTGCTGCGTCTGCTCTATCAAGCAATTCCCTTCAAGATGCCTCGCAATTTCCTCTTTAATGACAGATTCTAACATTTTACCTACCACAGATGTTAAACTAACCGGCCTATAATTCCCCGCCTTTTGCCTGGCACCCTTCTTAAACAACGGCGTAACATTAGCCGTTTTCCAATCTTCCGGCACTTCCCCGGAATCCAGCGACGTCTGGAAAATAACCACCAATGCATCCACTATAACCTCCGCCATTTCTTTCAGAACCCTCGGATGCATTCCATCCGGTCCTGGGGACTTGTCCACAATAAGCCCCTCCAGTCTGTCGAGCACCACCTCTCTAGTAACAGTAATGTCATTAAGATCCTCCAGTCCTACTATCTTTCCATCGCTAACACCCAGCAAATTATTCACGTCCTCCTCCGTGAAGACGGAAACAAAAAAGTTATTCAATACCTGAGCCATCCCCTACCACTAGGTCCCCTTTCTCATCCTCATCCTCACGTTCACCCAAGCCAGTCTCTTCCTTTTTATATATTTATAAAAACTCACCAGCACCTTATACCAGCAAGGGGAGGAAGACGCTGGTGGGTGTGGTCTATAGGCCCCCAAATAATGACCTGGAGGTGGGGCGCGCTATAAACACACAAATAAATGATGCGTGCAGGAATGGAACGGCGATAATTATGGGGGATTTCAATCTGCATAGTGATTGGTCGACCCACGTTGGACGCGGTGGGCTTGAGGAGGAGTTCTTGGAATGCTGCCGGGATTGTTTCCTTGAACAGTGTGTACTGGAGCCAATGAGGGAGCGAGCTATCTTAGATCTGGTGTTATGTAATGAGGCGGGTAGAATTAGGGACCTTGTTGTGAGGGATCCTCTTGGGAAGAGTGATCATTGTATGGTGGAGTTTCTGATGCAGATGGAGGAGGAGAAAGTAGGATCCCGGACCTGTGTCCTCTGTTTTCTGTTAGCGAGGGGGATTGAATATAAAAGTAGGGAGGTCTTGCTGCAGCTGTATAGGGCATTGGTGAGGCCGCAGCTGGAGTACTGTGTGCAGTTTTGGGCGCCGCACCTGCGCAAGGATATTTTGGCCTTGGAGGGAGTGCAGAGGAGGTTTACTAGGCTGATACCGGAGTTGAGGGGATTGAGCTATGAGGAGAGGCTGAATAAACTTGGCTTGTACTCGTTAGAGTTTAGAAGAATGAGGGGAGATCTCATTGAGACGTATAAGATGATGAATGGGATGGATAGGATAGAGGTGGAGAGACTCTTCCCGCTCAAAAAAGACAGTAGGACTAGGGGGCACAGCCTCAAGGTAAAGGGGAGGCGGTTTAGAACGGAGTTGAGGAGGAACTTCTTCACTCAAAGGGTGGTGAATCTCTGGAATTCTCTGCCCGTTGAAGTGGTGGAGGCTGCCTCGCTAAATATTTTTAAGAAACGGGTTGATGGGTTTTTGATAAGAGAAGGGATTAAGGGTTATGGGGAGAGGGCGGGAAGGTGGAGCTGAGCCACAACAGATCAGCCATGATCTTATTGAATGGCGGGGCAGGCTCGAAGGGCCAGATGGCCTACTCCTGCTCCTATTTCTTATGTTCTTATGTTTGAACAGAGGGGAGTACAATAGGATGAGAGAGGAATTGGCAAATGTAGATTGGGGGTGCAGATTGGTTGGTAGGACTGCTGAGGAACAGTGGAGGATCTTTAAGGAGATCTTTCTTGGTACTCAGCAGAAATTCATTCCGATGGTAAAGAAGGATCGTAGGAGAAGGGATAATCAGCCATGGATAACGAAGGAGATAAAGGAGAGTATTAAATTAAAAGCTGATGTGTTTAGAGTGGCTAAAAGTAGTGGGTGAGTAGAGGATTGGGAGAGGTTTAAAAATCAACAAAGAATGACGAAGAAGTTGATAAAGAAAGGAAGGAAAGACTATGAATCTAAACTAGCGCTAAATATAAAAAAGGATAGTAAGAGTTTTTATAAATATATAAAGAAGAGGAGGCTGGCTAGGGTGAATGTTGGACCCTTAGAGAATGAGAGGGGGGATTTAGTGGTGGGGGATGAGGAAATGGCTGTGGCCTTGAACAAGTTTTTTGCTTCGGTCTTCATGGAGGAGGACGCGAATAGTTTGCTGGGTATTAACGACGGAAAGATGGTAGGAGTTGAGAGCCTGAATGAGATCATTGTCACTAGAGAGGTAGTGCTCGACAGACTAGTGGGACTGATGGTGGACAAGTCCCCAGGACCGGATGGAATGCATCCCAGGGTTCTGAAGGAAATGGCAGAGGGGATAGTGGATGCCTTAGTGATTATTTTCCAAACCTCGCTGGATTCCGGGGAAGTGCCGGAAGACTGGAAAACAGCTAATGTTACGCCGCTGTTTAAAAAGGGTAGCAGGCAAAAGGCAGGGAATTATAGGCCGGTTAGTTTAACGTCTGTTGTAGGAAAAATGCTTGAATCCGTCATCAAAGAAGAAATAGCGAGGCATCTTGAGAAGAATTGTTTGATAGAGCAGACGCAGCACAGATTCGTTAAGGGGAAGTCGTGTCTGATGAATTTATTGGAATTCTATGAGGATGTGTCTAGTGCGGCTGATAGAGGGGAGCCGGTGGATGTGGTGTTTCTCGATTTTCAGAAGGCATTTGATAAGATGCCACACAAAAGGTTGTTACAGAAGGTTAGGGGGCATGAAGTTGGGGGTAAGGTGTTAGCGTGGACAGAGGACTGGCTGTCAAATAGGAGGCAGAGAGTAGGTGTCAATGGGTGCTATTCGGATTGGCGGTTGGTGACTAGTGGAGTGCCCCAGGGGTAGGTGCTGGGGCCTCAGCTATTTACCATTTATATAGATGATCTGGAGGAGGGAGCTGGGTGTAAGGTGTCGAAATTTGCTGATGACACAAAGATAAATGGAAAAGCAAATTGTGCAGAGAGTGTGGAAAGTCTGCAGAGGGATCTACATAGGCTGAGCGAGTGGGCGAGGACCTGGCAGATGGAATACAATGTTGGCAAGTGTGAGGTTATCCACTTTGGCAGGAATAATAGTAGGAAGGACTACTACTTAAAGGACGAAAAGCTGCGGCATGCCACAGTGCAGAGGGACCTGGGGGTCCTTGTGCATGAGTCGCAAAAACCCAGCCTACAGGTACAGCAGGTGGTCAGGAAGGCGAATGGGATGCTGGCCTTCATAACGAGGGGGATTGAATATAAAAGTAGGGAGGTCTTGCTACAACCTTACAGGGCACTGGTGAGGCCGCAGCTGGAATACTGTGTGCAGTTTTGGTCGCCGCACTTGCGCAAGGATATTTTGGCCTTGGAGGGAGTGCAGAGGAGGTTCACTCGGCTGATACCGGAGTTGAGGGGGTTGAACTATGAAGAGAGGCTGAATAGACTGGGCTTGTCCTTGTTGGAGTTTAGAAGGATGAGGGGGGATCTTATTGAGACATATAAGATAATTAAGGGGATGGATAGGGTAGAGGTGGAGAGGTTCTTCCCGCTCAGAAAGGACAGCAGGACTAGAGGGCACAGCCTCAAGATAAGGGGGCGGGGGCGCAGTTTAGAACAGCGTTGAGGAGGAACTTCTTCACTCATAGGGTGGTGAATCTCTGGAATTCTCTGCCTGTTGAAGTGGTGGAGGCTACCTCGCTAAATATATTTAAGACGCGGGTAGATAGGTTTTTGGTAGGCAAGGGGATTAAGGGCTATGGGGAGAAAGCGGGAAAGTGGAACTGAGCCACTTCAGATCAGCCATGATCTTATTGAATGGTAGGGCAGGCTCGAGGGGCTAGATAGAACATAGAACATTACAGCGCAGAACAGGCCCTTCGGCCCACGATGTTGCGCCGACCAGTTTAAAAAACAATGACCCTTTCCATCCATAAACCTATCCACGAATCTCTTAAACGCCCCCAAACTAGGCGCATTTACAACTGCAGCAGGCAGGGCATTCCAATCCCTCACCACCCTCTGGGTAAAGAACCTACCCCTGACATCCATCCTATAACTACCATCCTTTAATTTAAAGCTATGCCCCCTCGTGCTAGCTTTCTCCATCCGAGGAAAAAGGCTATCACTGTCCACCCTATCTAAACCTCTAATCATCTTATATGTTTCAATAAGGTCCCCTGGTAGCCGCCTTCTTTCTAACGAAAACAACCTCAAATCCCTCAGTCTCTCCTCATAGGACCTCCCCTCCATACCAGGCAACATCCTGGTAAACCGCCTCTGCACCTTCTCCAAAGCCTCCACATCCTTCCTATAATGTGGGGACCAGAACTGCACACAGTACTCCAAGTGCGGCCGCACCAGAGTTGTGTACAGTTGCAACATGACGCTGCGACTCCTAAATTCAATCCCCCTACCAATAAACGCCAAGACACCGTATGCCTTCCTAACAACCCTATCTACTTGATTCCCAACTTTCAGGGATCTATGTACACATACACCAAATCCCTCTGTTCATCCACAGTATTCAGAGTCCTACCGTTAGCCCTATACTCTACACATCCGTTATTCCTGCCAAAGTGAATTACCTCACACTTTTCCGCATTAAACTCCATCCTCCACCTCTCGGCCCAGCTCTACAACTTGTCCAAGTCTCCCTGTAGACTAAGACACCCTTTCTCACTATCTACCACACCTCCGACTTTGGTGTCATCAGCAAATTTACTAATCCACCCAACTATACCCTCATCCAGATCATTTATAAAAATTACAAACAGCAGTGGCCCCAAAACAGATCCCTGAGGCACACCACTCGTAACTGAACTCCATGTCGAATACTTACCATCAACCACCACCCTCTGTCTCCTATCCGCCAGCCAATTCCTTATCCAATTTCCTAAATCACCCTCAATCCCATACATCTGCAATTTCTGCAGAAGCCTTCCATGGCGAACCTTATCAAACGCCTTACTAAAGTCCATATATACTACGTCAACTGCTTACCCCCATCCACCTCTTTGGTCACTTTCTCAAAAAACTCAATAAGGTTAGTAAGGCATGACCTACCCTCCACAAAACCATGCTGACTATCTCTAATCAATTCATTACTCTCCAAATAACTATAAATCCTATCCCTAATAATTTTTTCTAAAACCTTGCCCACAACAGAAGTAAGACTCACCGGTCTATAATTCCCGGGGAAGTCTCTGTTCCCCTTCTTGAACAATGGGACAACATTCGCTAACCTCCAATCTTCTGGCACTATACCGGTGACCAACGACGACCTGAAGATCAGAGCCAGGGGCTCTGCAATCGCCTCCCTTGCCTCCCAGAGAATCCTAGGGTAAATCCCGTCCGGCCCAGGGGACTTATCTATTTTCAAACCCTCAAGAATATCTAGCACATCCTCCTTTCCCAGCACCAAATCCAATATAGCCTCACCTCTAGTTGGCCTATCAACATACTGAGTCAAGAAACCTTCCTTCACGCTTTGTACAAAAACTGACCCCTCTAATGAGCTAGAGCTATAGCTATTCCAATCAATATTAGTAAAGTTAAAGTCCCCCATAACAATTACCCTATTACTTTCACTCCTATCCAGGATCGTCTCCGCAATCCTTTCCTCAATACTGTCCAGTTTACAACCCTGTAACCCAGCGTTCTCCACAGCTATATCCATGTCCCCCTGCGTGAACACCGAAGAGAAATATTGGTTCAATGCCTCTCCAATCTCTTCCGGTTCCACACATAAATTCCCACTGCTATCTATAACTGGCCCTGATCTTGCCCTAACCAACCTTTTGTTCTTAACATATCTATGGAACGCCTTAGGATTCTCCTTAATCCTATCAGATAAAGTCTTCTCATGTCCTCTTTTAGCCCTTCTTAACTCTGTCTTTAACTCCCTCCTAGCCAATCTAAAGCTTTCTAGTGCACTACCTGAGCCCTCGAGTCTCATCTGGACATAAGCCTCCTTTTTCTTTTTAACCAACGAATCAACTTTCCTAGTGCACCACGGTTCCCTAGCTCGACCAATTCCTCCTTGCCTGACAGGGACATACATATCAAGGACTCGCAGTAGCTGCTCCTTGAAAAAACTCCACATTTCGGACGTTCCGAGACCCTGTAGTCTCCTAGTCCAACCTATGGTTCCTAATTCTCTCCTAATAGCCTCATAATTACCCTTCCCCCAGCTAAAACTACTGACCCGAGGTTCATGCCTATCCCTTTCCATCACTAAGGTGAACGTAACCGAATTGTGGTCACTATCACCAAAATGCACCCCAACTTCCAAGTCTAGCACCTGGTCTGGCTCATTTCCCAGCACCAAATCCAATATAGCCTCACCTCTAGTTGGCCTATCAACATACTGAGTCAAGAAACCTTCCTTCACGCTTTGTACAAAAACTGACCCCTCTAATGAGCTAGAGCTATAGCTATTCCAATCAATATTAGTAAAGTTAAAGTCCCCCATAACAATTACCCTATTACTTTCACTCCTATCCAGGATCGTCTCCGCAATCCTTTCCTCAACCTCTCTAGAACTTTTAGGAGGTCTATAAAAGACTCCCAACAGGGTGACCTCTCCTCTCCTATTTCTAACCTCAGCCCATACTACCTCAACAGACAAGTCCTCATCAAACTTCCTCTCTGACACCGTGATACAATCCTTAACTAATAATGCTACCCCTCCCCCCCTTCTACCTCCTTCTCTACTCCTACTGAAGCATTTGAACCCCGGAACCTGCAACAACCATTCCTGACCCTGCTCTATCCATGTCTCTGAAATGGCCACAACATCGAAGTCCCAGGTACTGATCCACGCTGCAAGTTCATCCACTTTATTGCGAATACTCCTCGCATTAAAGTATACACATTTCAAACCCTGCTCCGCTTCACCTCCACGATGCCGTGCATTGCAGTCCCCATCTATTCCCCCCCTCACTTTCACCCCTGCTACTCAGGATCCCACCCCCCCTCTGAATCAGTTTAAACCCCCCTGCATAGCCTTAGCAAATTTTCCCCCCAAGATATTGGTTCCCCAATGGCCTACTCCTGCTCCTATTATGTTCTTATACAGCTACAACATAATCTCCCTGTTTTTTGACTCCATCCCTCTAGCGATAAAGGACACAATTCAATTTGCCTTCTTAATTATCTACTGCACCTGCAAACCAACTCCTTGAGATTCCTGCACTAGGACACCCAGGTCCCTCTGCATAGCAGCATGCTGCAATTTTTTACCATTTAAATAATAGTCCATTTTACTACCAAAATGAATGACCTCACATTTACCAACATTGTACTCCATCTGCCAAAACCTCACCCCCACTCAGACTATCTCTATCCCTTTGCAGACTTTTAGCATCCTCTGCATACTTTGCTCTACCAGTCATCTTAGTGTCATCTGCGAATCTTTACACGCTGCACTGCACTGTTCCTCAAATGTCTCACCATAAAGTTTTTGCTCCCAGTCTAAGCCAACTCCTCCCTCGTCCCTTTATAGTCTCCTTCGTTTAAGTACAAGACACTAGTATTCAATTTTACCTTCTCATGCTCCATCTGTATATTAAATTTAACCTTACTGTGATTGCTCTTTCCGAAAGACTTCCTGCATTGTCAGGAGGTCAGGTGACTAAAACTCATTCATTTTCAGTTCTGAGCTTCAGGTTTTAGTTTTAGAAGGGGCATCAAACTGGAAAGACATCTTTCTCTCTCTCTCTCGCTCTTGCTCTCTCTCCCCTCCCCACCCCCAGGTTTTGGGAAATTCTGTGGGTTAGCTGAAAACCTTCCTGGAGTAGAAACCTGCTGTTGGTAGTTTCACCAGAGGCTCTCCCTGGTTTCCCGGGAAACTGTTAGGCAGGCTAATAATGTATTGGTCTAAATTGCAAGGGAACTGGAATAGCAAAAAGGAAGTCTTGCTGTAATTGTACAGATGTCAGGCCACATCTGGAATGGAGGTTGGGATTTTCGGGCCTTCCGGTGGTGTGTTTTTCACAGTAGGACGTGGCATGCCATTTACAGGTAGTGGGATCTTCTGCTCCTGGCAATGTCAATGGGATTTCCCACTGACTGCACCCCACATATCCGGGAAACCAGCGGGGGTAATGCATCGTTGGTGAGACTAGAAGAAATGTGTTGCTAGTGTGAGGTTATCCACTTTGGCAGAAATAATAGTAGGAGGGATTATTATTTAAAGGGTGAAAAGCTGCAGCATGCTACAGTGCAGAGGGACCTGGGGGGTCCTTGTGCATGAGTCGCAAAAACCCAGTCTGCAGGTGCAACAGGGATCAAGAAGGTGAATGGAATGCTAGCCTTTATAGCGAGGGGGATAGAATATAAAAGCAGGGAGGTCTTGCTGCAACTGTACAGGGTGCTGGTGAGGCCGCAGCTGGAGTACCGTGCGCAGTTTTGGTTGCCGCACTTGCGCAAGGATATTTTGGCCTTGGAGGGAGTGCAGGGGAGGTTCATTAGGCTGATACCGGAGACTAAATAGACAGGGTCTGTACTCGTTGGAGTTTAGAAGGATGAGAGGGAGATCTTATAGAGACATACAAGATAATGAAGGGGATGGATAGGGTAGAGGTAGAGAGATTCTTCCCGCTTAGAAAGGGCAGCAAGACGAGAGGGCACAGCCTCAAGATTTTGGCGTTGAGGAGGAACTTCTTCACTCAAAATCTCTGGAATTCTCTGCCCGTTGAAGTGGTGGAGGCTACCTCACTTAAATATATTTAAGTCACGGGTAGATAGGTTTTTGACAGAGGAATTAAGGGTTATGGGGAAAAAGCAGGAAAGTGGAACTGAGCCACTTCAGATCAGCCATGATCTTAGTGAATGGCGGAGCAGGCTCGAAGGGCTATATGGCCTACTCATGCTCCTATTTCTTATGTTCTTATGTTCAATGTGAAGACCAGTATATTCCGGCCAGTGTGTTTAGCATTGGTATCCATATTTAAAGGAGGATATACTTGCAATTGAGGTGGGTCAGCGAAGGTTCACCAGACATGTTCTTCGGATGGGAGAGCCGTCTATGATCAGAGGCTGAGTAAATTGGACCTAGGGTTAGAAGAACGAAATGCGATCCCATTGAAACATACAAAATCCTGAAAGTATTTGGTTAGGGTAGACACTGAGAGGTTCTATCCCCTACCTGGGGAATCAAAAACACAGGATCACAGTCTCAGGATAAGGGGTCAATCATTTACCACTGAAATTAGAGACATTATTTCAGTGAAAGGCTGTGAATCTCTGGAATTCTCCACCACAAAAGGTTTTGGGATCTCTATTGTTGAATACATTTAGTGCTGGGACTGACAGGTCTTTGGTTTCTTGGGAAATCAGGACGTATTTTATAACACAGGTATCTGATCCAATTTATTAAACTGCATTCCCTTATCCAATTAGTGATCAGAATAATACTCAGCTCTCAATGTGGGTTTGGATTGCAACAGAATCTCGATCAATTGGGCCAGTGGGCTGACGAATGGCAGATGGAGTTTAATTTAAACAAATGCGAGGTGATGCATTTTGGGAGATTGAATCAGGGCAGGACTTACTCACTTAATGGTAGAGCGTCGGGGAGAGGTACAGAACAAAGAGATCTAGGGGTACATGTTCATAGCTCCTTGAAAGTGGAGTCACAGGTGGACAGAGTGGTGAAGAAAACATTCAGCATGCTTGGTTTCATCGGTCAGAACATTGAATACAGGAGTTGGGACGTCTTGTTGAAGTTGTAGAAGAAATTAGTAAGGGCACACTTGGAATACTGTGTGCAATTCTGCTCACCCTATTATAGAAAGGATATTATTAAAAGAGAAAGAGTACAGAAAAGATTTACTAGGATGCTACCGGGACTTGATGGTTTGAGTTATAAGGAGAGGCTGGATAGACTGGGACTTTTTTTCTGGAGCATAGGAGGTTGAGGGGTGACCTTATAGAGGTCTAAAAAAATAATGAGGGGCATAGACCAGCTGGATAGTCAATAACTAAAGTCTAAAACTAGAGGGCATAGGTTTAAGGTAAAAAGGGAGATATACAAAAGTGTCCAGAGGGGCAATTTTTTCATACAGAGGGTGGTGAGTGTCTGGAAAAAGCTGTCGGGGCGGGTACAATTTTGTCTTTTAGAAAGCACTTAGATAGTTACGTGGGAAAGATGGGTATTAGAGGGATATGGACCAAACATGGGCAATTGGGATTAGCTTAGTGGTTTAAAAAAAAGGGTGGCATGGACAAGTTGGGCCGAAGGGCTTGTTTCCATGCTGTAAACCTATGACAAAGAGGCCATTCAATCTGTATTTGGTCTGTCTATGTACAGGAAACTGCCTTGTTACCAGTGACTGCAGTATACTGAATTGAAAGAAGTGCAATTAAGTTGCTGTTTCAGCTGGAAAGGAGATTTGAGGCTTTGGATATTCTGAAGGGACAAAATAAAAGAGCAGCTGTTACATATCCTGTGTTTGATAAGGATAGGGAAGGATTGTTGGATAATTGAGGATTGAATAAGTCATAGGGAGGGAATGATTCCTTTCCAATCATAAAAGGGAAGGAGAAAGATTGGGAAGATGTATTTGGTGGCAACATTATGCTAAAAGTGACAGGAATCATAGAATCCCTAAAGTGCAGAAAGAGGCCATTCAGCCCATTGAGTCTGCATTGACTCTCCAACAGAGCATCTTACCCAGGCCTACTTGCTGTCCTATCCCTATAACCCCATGCATTTCTCATTGTTAATCATCTAACCTGTACATTTTAGGTAGAGGATGATCCATTGAGTGTGGAAGTTGAGAGTTGGAAGGTGCAAACATTCTGAGAGGAGTGAGAAAGGGAATGTGGTTAATAGGATGGAAATGGCCGAGAGTCCTGTCGACTACAACAGAGAGAAATTCTCAACTTAGGGAACAGGACAATATTTCAGAAGCACTGAGATGGAAAGTGGATCATGTGCTTCTAATTCTACATTGAAGATTCTGTTTATTTAGCATATATCCACCAGTTCCTCAATATTCTTCTTCAATATGTTCTGTACAAGAATACTCTTTTTTTCACATTGCTGTTATTTTCTGTCATTTCCTAATCTCACAATTTTATTTTCATCTGTTTTAAATTACTCTGAAACTTGTAAATCCAGTTTCCCAATCTCTCGAAGTTGATCTGATAAGTATATTCTAGTCGTTGGTGACCCTTGCAGTTATTTATCATTGTATCAGCTTCCACTCTAAAGTCATTTATGTACAAAGTCAGGAGCCTTCGTCAACTGTTACTTTTAACAATCTATTCCCATTCTCAAAAGTTATTTAATTTCTCTTTCAGAGGAAGGTGATGACATGCCAATCCAGTTCATTGGAGCCATTTCCTCAGGGGAACATTTATTCAACAATAACAGAGAAGAAATGCTCCTACTCTCAGAGCTGGAGTATGAAGCTGAAGAATCAACCAACACAACTTTTTCCCGGGTGAAAGCATCAGATCCCAACACAGAGGAAGGGATGCAAACTGCCTTACAGATAATTCCACTATATCCAACTGGCACTAACGAGGAATTGTCAACAATGATATCCCCAAGCATTCCACCGCCACCACCACAGACATCAAGAAGAAAGGGACCATCAGCAGTGTCCTCATCTCTTAGCATTGAATCAGGGCCTACACAAGCATCCATACCACACCACCAATCTAACCGTGACCAGGACACATCACAAATACTCATTGAAACAATCCCGTTAGCAGAGTCTACCAGCAGAGAGGAGGATCCATCGAGGCAACTACCCCAGTTTATCAACAGAGAGCAAGAATTTTACAAACTGCCGACCCTGCAACTTACCACCATGACAGAGGAATTTCTCTCTCAAACCCTTCATTCACCACAACCCAGCTGTGAAGGGAAAAGTATATTACCATCACAACAAACTATTCCAGAAGATGAATTGACCCCATTGTTCTGTACTGTCCCACAACCACTTACTCACAACACAGAGCAGAATTTATCACCACCAAGCTCACAAACTATTGTATTTTCTCAAGAAACTAACCTAAAACTGAAATCATCCCAACCTGATTGTACAGGAAATCACACTGGTAAACCAGGGATTTTATCCTCAGTGCTGCTTGACTTTAGACCACGAGATCCCCTTAGAGAAGAGGGATCATCTCAAACCATCCAATCAAAGGCCCCCACAGAACAAGAATCATCCCAAACCATCCAATCAGAGCTCCCCAAAGAAGAGGGATCATCCCAAATCATCCAATCAGAGCCCTCCAGAGAACAGGGATCATTCCAAATCATCCAATCAGAGCTGTCTAGAGAACAAGGATCTTTCCAAACCATCCAATCAGAGCCCTCCAAAGAAACGGGATCATTCCAAACCATCCAATCAGAGTCCCCAAGCAAAGAGCTGGAATTATCCCCAGAATCATTAGAAATGAATCAACTGATACAGGAATTTCCGTTGGTGGATCCACTGTATTCTCCAACACAAAGTAATGTTCTGTTGTCAGAACCTGCTAATAAATTAGAGGGATATACTGGAAAAGGCCCACACATGACCAGCAGATCAGAGGAGTTAACATCAGTAACCCTACTCAGTATTGTAGAACCTCCAGCAGAGGGAAGGATCCCACAAGGAGCTCGGAGAGATCTCTATCATTGGAAAGGAAAAGAAAAGAGAGAGACTGTTGAACAATTGCAATCTGTCTGTAAGGATGAAAGGGCAAAGATTTGTGCAGAAATTGTTAGTCCGATACTCAGCAGTCTGGCCGCGTCTGCCAATAAAATGGCAGAGACCTTTGCAGTTTTGAGTGAACACCAAGCAAGCATTGCTTCAAGCCTACAAGCACTCAGCAAAAGCCAGACACTGAAGCCCTGAACACATTCCAGGAACGAAATTGCCTGAGAATTACTGTTATAAAAATGAGGCAATGACTGCCTCGAAACCGTGACCCAAAATAAAACACTTCAAAAATTGAACTGTTCAGGATCAAATGTTGAGAGAAATAGAATTGCTGAATTAAACTCCACTCAGGGCAACAAACAATTTGTTCAAAGAAAAGTGCAGCACAGGATCAGGCCCTTCGGCCCTCCAAGCCTGTGCCGATCATGATGCCAAAGGTGATGGGGAGAGAGAGTTTTAGTTACTGTAGCATAAGTAAGAATGAAAAGCATTTGAATAAAAATCCTAGGAGTAGGCCGACTTGTTTCAGATTTTCCTAATGAAAGGTTCCATGCAATAAATTGTGTTATTTTACTAAATTAAGTTACAACCTTATGTTGGGATCAGGTAGGTCAGGAAAGAACACTAGAACCAAAGGAGCCATTCAGCCCCTCGAGCCACTTCTGCCACTCAATCAGATCATGGCTGTTCTGTACCTCAGTCCCATTTACCCACATTTGGCCCCTGAAACCATTACTCCACAAACGAAAATACTGGTCTCAGTTTGCAGAGCTGCACAGGTTAAGGGAAGATGATTCTGGACTCTCTTTATGCAAAAACAAATGCTTCCCAATTTCACTATTCAATAGCTGCCTCTAATTCTAAGGCTGTGCTCCCTTGTTCTGGACTCTCCCACCAGGAAAAACATTTCCTTTGTATTGAATTCCTTTATCATTTTAAACACCTCAGTTAGATCACCCTCAACCTATTAAATTTAATGGCACACAGGAATGGATGTTGCAAAACAGCAGATAAATGCCTTCAGCTCTGAGGAGCTGTCAAGAAAGTTGGAAGAGAAAATGAAGTGTTACGTGTTCAATGTGTCCAGTCTTATTGCCTGTCAGAATGGAAAACATCCACAGTCAGCTCCTATAGGAGAAAATGGATACCCTCTTTATGTACAACAAAACGTGAGGTAAGAGAGTGAGGCCTGAGCAGTCCTGTATTATTATTGTGAGCTTGGACAGCCTGTAAAATTCCTACAGCAATTCTAATAGGGGAAAAGAGCAAGCAGAATGGCAATGTTCAGGAGCTAAATAGTGTACTGAAACACATCATAACCAAATGGGTTGATTATTAAGCTGCAAATCCATCCAACACACATCAGTGGTAGGCAGGAAGAGTGGGAGAGATTCCTGGTCAGCTGTGCGATGAAAAGAAAATGGTACCTCTCCCATCACTGTCCATTACTCCAGGTTCCACCATGAATGGAAAATCTTCTTACAACATCACTGGCAACTACTAAAATCAGCCCACATTCTTCCATCATTCCTCAGGGAAATATAACCAGATCCAAGGTCGGAGGGAAATGTACTTATTGAATTGGATCACATGACCTTGTTTTTCAAAGTAAGGAGTCTCACGACACCAGGTTAAAGTCCAACAGGTTTATTTGGTAGCAAACACCACCAGCTTTTCATATTTGCTACCAAATAAACATGTTGGACTTTAACCTAGTGTTGTGAGACTTCTTACTGTGTTTACCCCAGTCCAACGCTGGCATCTCCACCTCATTTTTCAAAGGCAGAGAAACAGAAACCTTTACATGGTCCATCTCCAAAACTTTCCTTCCTTGAATTCTCTCTCGCTATTTCATTACAAACCTGGCCACTCTCACAGTTACCTCAACTACATGGGTGGAAAATCTATGGGCGGCATGGTAGCACAGTGTTTAGCACTGCTGCTTCACAGCTCCAGGGACCTGGGTTCAATTCCCAGCTCGGGTCACTATCTGTGTGGAGTTTGCACATTCTCCTCGTGTCTGTGTGGGTTTCTTCCACGTGCTCCAGTTTCCTCCACAGTCCAAAGATGTGCAGGTTAGGTTGATTGGCCATGCTAAAATTGCCCCTTAGTGTCCTGAGATGCATAGATTAGAGGGATTAGTAGGTAAATATGGAGGGATTTGGGTTAGGACCTAGGTGGGATTGTAGTCAGTGCAGGCTCAATGGGCCCAATGGCCTCTTTCTGCACTGTAGGGTTCCTATGATTCTATGATCACTTGCTCACATCCAGCTTCCTGTAAGGCCTCCATCCCAGTTTTCCCATTTCCAATGCTACCTTCCACAAAAAGGTGCTTCTGACATCTTCCTTTTGCCTGAGCTGAGGCACTCCCTCCACCCCGTGGCTCTCACCGGATCTGACCCATCTCCTTTTCTTTTGCCCTCACTTTTTCCTCTCCTTCCCAGAACCAGGAAAGGGTTCCCTTGACCTCAATGTCCACCCCACCAGCCCTCACATTCAAAGGATTATTCTCCGCCATTTCTACTAACACCAGCATGATGCCACTTCCAAACGCATTGATCCTCTCATTTTCGCTGACAACATTCTGTAGGTATTGTTCCCTCCAGGACCCCTAGGATGGCACGGTGGACCCAGGTTCAATTCCGGCCTCGGGTCACTGTCTGTGTGGAGTTTGCATGTTCTCTCTGTGTCTGCGTGGGTTTCCTCCTGATAATCCAGTTTTCTGCTAACGTCTTTCCTGTCTAAAAGATGTGCAGGTTAGGTGCATTGGCCATGCTAAATTCTCATTCAGTGTACCCAAACAGGAACTGGAGTGTGGCAACAGTTTCACAGTAACTTCATTGCAGTGTTAATGTAAGCCAACTTGTGACTAATAAATAAACATTAAACTTTTTAAACACCCTGGTCCATTACACTCCATCACATCCATCTCATCCCCTTCCTGCAATTGCAGGAAATGTACACTTTAACGGTAACACTAAATGTAAAAGTAAGCCTTGACCTTCTCCCTTCTCACCATTCAAAGCTCCAAACACTCCTTCCAGGTGAAGCAGTGATTTACTTGCATTTTTTTCAGTTTAAGTGACTGTACTTATTACTCACAATACCATCCACTTTCCGTTTTCTTTATTCAGTTACAGCATACGGACATTGCTGGCTGGGCTAGCATTTATTGCCCATCCCTAGCTGCCCCCCCCCCCCCCCCCCCCCCCCCCCCCACCATTTCAGAGGGCAGTTCAGAGTCAACCACATTGCTGTGGCTCTGGAGTCACATGTAAGTCAGACCAAGGAAGGACAACAGATTTCCTTCCCTAAAAGACATTAGTGAACCAGATGGGTTTTTCCAACAATGGTTTCATGGTCATCAGTAGATTCTTAATTCCAGATAATTTTATTGAATTCAAATTCCATCAACTGCCATGGCAGGATTCAAACCAGGTCCCCAGAACATTACCCTGGGTGTCCAGATTACTAGTCCACTGACATTCCCACTATGTCACTGCCTCCCCACTGGGAAGACTAAATGCAGACTGGGTGACCACTTTGTGGTGTCGATAGTAGGCATGATGTGGGTATGCCGGCGTTGGACTGGCGTAAACACAGTAAAAAGTCTGACAACACCAGGTTTTAGTCCAACCGATTTATTTGATAATATTCTCACAAAAATATGGAACGCTTCACGAATTTGCCTCGAAAGCTTGTGAGAATATTATCAAATAAATCGGTTGGACTAAAACCTGGTGTTGTCAGACTTTTTACTGTGACCACTTTGTGGACAGCCTGACCTTGATGTTCCAGTCACTACCATTTTACTTCACCATCCCGCTCCCATGTCCACATATCCTGCTTTAACCAATTGCAATGTTCCAGTGAAACCCAACACAAACTAGAGAAACAGCACCTCATCTTCCAATTAGAAACATCACAGCCTCTTGGACTTAGCATTGAGTTCAACAACTTCACAGCATGAATTCTATCCCCCATTTTAATTTTGATTTTCTAACCCCCTCCCCACCCTCAAGTGACAGCCTTTATAATGCTCCATTGCTTTGCCTTCAGCAAGCATTGACCTTATCATTACCACTTCCTTTGTCTTGTGTCCATGACATCTTTGTCAAATCTCTCCTGAGCTCCCATCTATCTCTGACCATTCAGCTCAATCACCTCTACCCCTGTCTTCAACATGAATCTGTGGAATTCACTCCCACAGAAACTAGATGAGGCCAAAACATTGCCTGATTTCAAGTACATAGAACATAGAATATTACAGCACAAACAGGCCCTTCGGCCCTCGAGTTGCGCCGATCGCATCAACCCCACCAATCTATAGACCTATCTATAACCCCCAATCCCATTAAACCCCATATACTCATCCAGAAGTCTTTTAAAAGACCCCAGCGAGTTCGCCTCCACCACCGACGACGGCAGCCGATTCCAATCACTCACCACCCTCTGAGTGAAAAACTTACCCCTAACATCACCTCTGTACTTCCCTCCCCGCACCTTAAATCTGTGTCCTCTCGTAGCGACCATTTCAACCCGGGGAAATAGCCTCTGAGAGTCCACCCTATCTATTCCTCTCAACATTTTATAAACTTCTATCAGGTCGCCTCTCAACCTTCGCCTCTCCAGGGAAAAGAGTCCCAGCTCCCTCAACCTATCTTCATAAGGCATGCCTCCCAGTCCAGGCAACATCCTTGTAAATCTCCTCTGCACCCTTTCAATAGCTTCTACGTCTTTCCTATAGTGAGGCGACCAGAACTGCGCACAGTACTCCAAATGAGGCCTGACGAGGGTCGTGTAAAGTTGCAGCATTACCTCCCGACTCCTAAACTCAATCCCTCGATTAATGAAGGCCAGTACACCATACGCCTTCTTGACCACCTCCTCCACCTGCGAGGCCGATTTAAGAGTCCTGTGAACCCGGACCCCGAGATCCTTCTGCTCTTCAACGCTACTAAGACCCCTGCCCTTAATAGTGTACTCGTTCATCCCGTTGGGGATGAAAGTGATAGCCTTTTTCCTAGGATGGAGAAAGCTAGCACGAGGGGGCACGATTTTAAATTAAGGGGGGGTAGTTATAGGACAGATGTCAGGGGTAGGTTCTTTACCCAGAGGGTGGTGAGGGACTGGAATGCCCTTCCAGCTGCAGTTGTAAATGCACCTAGTTTGGGGGCGTTTAAAAGATCTGTGGATAGGTTTATGGATGAAAAGGGATTGGTTTAGGCTAGTGGGTCATTGTTTTGTAACTGGTCGGCGCAACATCGTGGGCCGAAGGGCCTGTTCTGCGCTGTATGTTCTATGTTCTATGTTCTATGTTGGTTCTGCCGAAATGGACTACTACACATTTATCCGCATTGAAGTCCATCTGCCACTTCTCCGCCCATTCCTGCATCCTATCTATGTCCTGCTGCAACTTTTGACATCCTTCCAGACCATCCACAACACCGCCGACCTTCGTGTCATCAGCGAACTTGCTAACCCATCCCTCCACTTCCTCATCCAGGTCATTTATGAAAATGACAAACAACAAGGGTCCCAGAACAGATCCCTGGGGCACCCCACTGGTGCTGACCTCCATTCTGAAAAAGACCCATCCACAACCACTCTCTGCCTTCTGCAGGCAAGCCAGTTCTGGATCCACAAGGCCAAAGGCCCTTGGATCCCATGCCCTCTCACCTTCTCAAGAAGTCTTGCATGGGGGACCTTATCAAAAGCCTTGCTGAAGTCCATGTACACTACGTCCACGGCACTTCCTTCGTCAATGTGTTCAGTCACATTATCGAAAAACTCAACTAGGCTCGTAAGGCACGACCTGCCCTTGACAAATCCATGCTGACTATTCCTGATCATGTCAAACCTCTCCAAATGCTCGTAAATCTTGTCCCTCAGAAGCCTCTCCATCAGCTTACCAACCACTGAGGTCAGACTCACCGGGCGGTAATTTCCCGGGCTATCCCTGTTCCCTTTCTTGAAAATAGGGACTACATCCGCAATCCTCCAATCTTCCGGAACCTCTCCCGTCTCCATTGACGACGCAAAGATCATCGCCAAGGGCTCTGCAATCACTTCCCTGGCCTCCCACAGTATCCTGGGGTACATCCCATCTGGTCCCGGCGACTTATCTACCTTGATAGAATTCAAAAGTTCTAACACATCCTCCTCCTTAATGTCCACGTACTCAATCTTTTCCACCTGCTGCAAGTCCATAGCAAGATCTCCCAAATCAGCTTCCACTGTGAATACTGATGCAAAGTACTCATTAAGCACCTCCGCCATTTCTTCTGGTTCTACACAGACCTTTCCCCCTTCATCTTTTATAGGTCCTATCCTTTCCCTTCTCACCCTTTTACCTTTCACATACTTATAGAAGGCCTTGGGATTTTCCTTAATCTTACCCGCCAAGGTCTTCTCATGACCCCTTCTGGCTTTCCTAATTTCCCTTTTAACCTCCTTTCTACAGTCCTTATATTCTTCAAGATCCTTAACCTCTCCTAGTTCCCTGAATCTTTTGTACACCTTCCTTTTCCTCCTGACTAGGTTCAACACAGCCTTCGTGCACCACGGTTCCTGCGACCTACCAAAACCCCCTTGCCTTATCGGAACATTGTCATGCAGAGCGCCAGACAAACATTCCTTGAATATCCGCCACCTTCCTTCGGTACTTTTCCCTAAGAATGCCTCCTTCCAGTTTATTTGTCCAAGTAACTTCCTGACTTCTTCGTATCTCCCCTTACTCCAGACAAACACCTTCATAGCCTGTCTGATCCTATCTCGTTCCAATGCAATTGTGAAGGAGATAGAATTATGGTCACCATTCCCAAGATGCTCTCCTACCGAGAGATCCATCACCTGCCCTGGTTCATTCGCCAGTACCAGGTCAAGTACTGCCTCTCCCCTCGTAGGCTTGTCCACATACTGTGTCAGGAAACCTTCCTGAACACACCTAACAAACTCCTCTCCAGCCGAACCCCTTACTCTAGGGATATTCCAGTCGATGTTTGGGAAATTGAAGTCTCCCATCACGACAACTCTGTTTTTACTACATTTCTCCAGAATCTGGTTCCCTATCTGCACTTCAACTTCCCTGTCACTATTGGGCAGCCTATAGAATACACCCAGCAAAATTTTCGACCCTTTGCTGTTCGTAACTTCCACCCACAGAGACTCTGTAAAAAGTCCCTCCACGGCATCCTCTTTCTCTGCAGCCATGACACTGTCCCTTATTAACAGTGCCACTCCACCACCTCTTCTGCCAGCCTCCCTGTCCTTCCTGAAACATCTGAAACCTGGCACCTGAAGTACCCAGTCCTGTCCCTGAGACATCCAAGTCTCCGTAATGGCCACCACATCACATTCCCAAGCAGCTATCCACGCCCTAAGCTCATCTACCTTATTTACTATACTCCTTGCATTAAAATATACACACTTCAGCCCCTCAGTCTGGGCATTTCCCTTCTCCACCCCCTGTCCACCCTCCCTCCCATGTTTCCTGCGGTCCTCCCCTACCTTTAAAGTATTAAAGCACATGCATTTCAAACCCTGCTCCGCCCCACCCCCACCCCACCCCTACGCCGTGCCTTGCATTCCCCATCTATGCCCCCCTCCCTTTCACCCCCTCTACTCAATATCCCCCCCCCCCCCAAAGTAGAGATCAGGTACAACTCTTGAGGTGAAACGGAACAAGAGATAAGGGGGGAAGGGAGAATCAGGATATTGAATTCAATGATCAACTATGATCAAAATGAATGGCTGAACAGGCTCGAAGGGCCAAATGACCTCCTCCTGCTTCTACTTTCCATGCTTCTATGAATCATATTTCTATTTCTCTCTGCCCTGAAGAATTATACAGCCTCCACTGGTTCTCTCTCCACAGACACTGTCAGGCTGGCAGCTGAGTTTTCCACCATTTTCTATTTTATTTCAGGAAACCAAGATCAGTGAGCAGAAGGTAATAGGTGAACTAAGAGAGTTAGATAATGGGCTTCAATCTCTGAAGGCTGAAAGGTGAGATGAGTCAAATTGATGGGATGGAAATATAGAAACATTTAAAAAAGGAACTGCATAAAACTGCATGTTTCAAAATCACAACATGTGGACAGAAAATAGTCGACAATCAGGAAGAAATGATGGAATGGCTCCGGAAATAACACTTAGAGAAATCATTTCAGGTGACACTCTGACAATAGGTAAGTTTGGAACCAGCTAAAAGCATTCCCATCCAATTGGTCAGATGGTTTGCGTCTAAAATGGAAGGACATAAATATTCTGATGTGGAGATTCATCATCCACCAAGTCCTTCTCTTTGGCAAATACTGACACAAAGTACTCATTTAATATCTCACCCATTTCCTCTGGCTCCACACAAAGAATCCCTCCCCTGTCCTTGAGTGGACCAATCCTTTTCCTGGCGACCCTCTTGCTGTTGGAGGGTAGCCAAGGAAGAGGTGTGGACTGGGGTAAGCACAGTAAGAAGCCTCACAACACCTGAAGAAGGAGCGACACTCCAAAAGTTTGTGCTACCAAATAAATCTGTTGGACTTTAACCTGGTGTTGTGAGACTTCTTACTATAAATGTTCTGGCCAGGAAGTTTGCTAGTGTCACACGGGAGGATTTAACCTAGTTTGGCAGAGGGATGGAAACCAAAGCAAAGGTGAATTTACTGAAGGGGAATCAGAGAGGACTGCCAATGAGACTCAGAGGAGGAGCAGGCAGGATGGGGTTGCTAATCAAAGAGGTTCTGGTGGCCTGAAGTGCATTTGTTTTAATGCAAGAAGTGTAACAAATAAAGCAGATGAATTTAGAGCTTAGATTAGTACTTGGAACTGTCATAAGAACATAAGAACATAAGAAATAGGAGCAGGAGTAGGCCATCTGGCCCTTCGAGCCTGCCCCGCCATTCAATAAGATCATGGCTGATCTGTCGTGACTCAGCTCCACCTTCCCGCCCTCTCCCCATAACCCTTAATCCCTTCTCTTATCAAAAACCCATCAACCCGTTTCTTAAAAATATTTAGCGAGGCAGCCTCCACTACTTCAACGGGCAGAGAATTCCAGAGATTCACCACCCTTTGAGTGAAGAAGTTCCTCCTCAACTCTGTTCTAAACCGCCCCCCCTTTATCTTGAGGCTGTGCCCCCTAGTCCTACTGTCTTTTTTGAGCGGGAACAGTCTCTCCACCTCTATCCTATCCATCCCATTCATCATCTTATACGTCTCAATGAGATCTCCCCTCATTCTTCTAAACTCTAACGAGTACAAGCCTAGTTTATTCAGCCTCTCCTCATAGCTCAATCCCCTCAACTCCGGTATCAGCCGAGTAAACCTCCTCTGCACTCCCTCCAGGGCCAAAACATCATAGAACATAGAAAACTACAGCACAAACAGGCCCTTCAGCCCACAAGTTGCGCTGATCATATCCCTACCCACTAGGCTTACCTATAACCCTCAATCCTATTAAATCCCATATACTCATCCAGAAGCCTCCTAAAAGACCCTATCGAATTTGCCTCCACCACCACCGACGGCAGCTGATTCCACTCACTCACCACCCTCTGAGTGAAAAACTCCCTCTGACATCTCCTCTGTACCTACTCCCCAGCACCTTAAACCTGTGTCTTCTTATGGCAGCCATTTCAGCCCTGGGAAAAAGCCTCTGAGAATCCACCCGATCAATACCTCTCAACATCTTATACATCTCTATCAGGTCACCTCTCATCCTTCGTCTCTCCAAGGAGAAAAGACTGAGCTCCCTCAACCTATCTTCATAAGGCATGCCACCCAATCCAGGCAACATTCTTGTAAATCTCCTCTGCACCCTTTCAATAGCCTCCATATCCTTCCTGTAATGAGGCGACCAGAACTGCGCACAGTACTCCAAGTGGGGTCTGACTTGGGTCTTATAAAGTTGCAGCATTATCTCCCGACTCCTAAACTCAATCCCTCAATTAATGAAGGCCAGTACACCATACACCTTCTTAAGCACACCATCTACCTACGAGACTGATTTAAGAGTCCTATGGACCCGGACCCCAAGATCCTTCTGATCCTCTACACTGCTAAGAGTCTTACCCTTGATATTAGGTGATGTTGTTTCTATTACAGAGATTGGTTAAGGGAATGACAGGATTGGCAGCTAAACATTCCAGGTATACAGATGTTTCAGTGGGATAGAGGGGGATGTAAAAGAGGTGGGGGAGTTGTACTGCTGGTTAAGGAGAACAGCGCAGCTGTACTGTGGAAATACACCTCGGAAGAGTCATACAGCAAGGCAATATGGGTAGAGCTCAGGAATAGGAAAGGTATAGTCACAACGTTGGGGGTTTACTCCCAGCAATCAGCGGGAGATAGAGGAACAGATATGTTGGCAGATCTTGGCAAAATGTAAAAGTAACAGTGTTGTTGTGGTGGAAGATTTTAACTTCCCCTATATTGACTGAGAATCACTTCCCAATGTAGTCCTCAAGTGAAGGTGCTAAATTGGGGGAAGGCTAATTACAACAATATTATGCAGGAACTGAAGAATGTAGATTGAGGGCAGATCAACATCTGGCATGTGGGAGGCTTTCAAGTGTAAATTGATAGGGATTCAGGACTGGCACATTCCTGTTAGGATAAAGGATAAGTATGGCAAGTTTTGTGAACCTCAGATAACGAGAGATATTGTGAGCCTATCAAAGAGAAAAAGGAAGCATTTGTCAAAGCTAGGAGGCTGGGAACACACGAAGCAAGTGTGGAATACGAGGAAAGTAGAAAGAAACTTAAGCAAGGAGGAAGGACGGCTAAAAGGGGTCACAAAAAATCATTAGCCAGCAGGATTAAGGAAAATCCCAAGGCTTTTTATACATATATAAAGAGCAAGAGGGTGGCCAGGGAGAGGATTGGCCCACTCAAGGACAAGGGCAGGAATCTATGCATGGAGCCAGAGGAAATGGGTGAGGTATTA
This sequence comes from Prionace glauca, assembly GCA_037974335.1. Taxonomy (NCBI): domain Eukaryota; kingdom Metazoa; phylum Chordata; class Chondrichthyes; order Carcharhiniformes; family Carcharhinidae; genus Prionace; species Prionace glauca. Next base: position 60,230,839 of record CM075740.1, read on the forward strand.
AATGCATACTTTGTGTCAGTATTCACCAAAGAGAAGGACTTAGTGGATGATGAATCCGGGAAAGGGTATGTAGATAGTTTGAGTCATGTTGAGATCAAAAAGAAGAAGGTATTTGAATTCTTGAGAAACATTAAGGTAGACAAATCCCCAGGGCCTGATGGAATATACCCCAGAATACTGAGGGATTCAATACCGAGGGATTGAGTTTAGGAGTCGGGAGGTAATGCTGCAACTTTACAGGACCCTCGTCAGGCCTCATTTGGAGTACTGTGCGCAGTTCTGGTCGCCTCACTATAGGAAAGACGTAGAAGCTATTGAAAGGGTGCAGAGGAGATTTACAAGGATGTTGCCTGGACTGGGAGGCATGCCTTATGAAGAATAGGTTGAGGGAGCTGGGACTCTTTTCCCTGGAGAGGCGAAGGTTGAGAGGCGACCTGATAGAAGTTTATAAAATGTTGAGAGGAATAGATAGGGTGGACTCTCAGAGGCTATTTCCCCGGGTTGAAATGGTCGCTACGAGAGGACACAGATTTAAGGTGCGGGGAGGGAAGTACAGAGGTGATGTTAGGGGTAAGTTTTTCACTCAGAGGGTGGTGAGTGAATGGAATCGGCTGCCATCGTCGGTGGTGGAGGCGAACTCGCTGGGGTCTTTTAAAAGACTTCTGGATGAGTATATGGGGTTTAATGGGATTGGGGGTTATAGATAGGTCTATAGATTGGTGGGGTTGATGCGATCGGCGCAACTCGAGGGCCGAAGGGCCTGTTTGTGCTGTAATGTTCTATGTACATTATTCTATGTAGTCAAGGGAAGAAATTGTTGGGGCCTTGAGAGAAATCTTTGTATCCTCACTGCCTGCAGGGAAGGTCCCAGAGGATTGGAGAATAGCCAATGTTGAACCTTTAAGAAGGTATCAAGAATACTCCAGGTAATTACAAGCCGGTGAGCCTTATATCAGTGGTAGAGAAATTATTGGAGAGAATTCTTTGACATTGGATTTACTCCCACTTGGAAATAAGTGGACGTATTAGTGAGAGGCAACATGGTTTTGTGAAGGGGAGGTCATGCCCCACTAACTTGATTGAGTTTTTTAAGGAAGTGACGAAGATGATTGATGAGGATAGGGCAGTGGATGTTGTCTACATGGACTTCAGTAAGGCCTTTGACAAGGTCCCTCATGGCAGACTGGTGCAAAAGGTGAAGTTGCATGGGATCAGAGGTGAGGGGGCAAGGTGGATACAAAACCGGCTCGGTCAAAGAAGACAGAGGGTAGCAGTGGAAGGGTGTGTTTCTGAATGGAGGGCTGTGACAAGTGGTGTTCCTCAGGGATCAGTGCTGGGAACTTTCCTCTTTGTAACATATATAAATGATTTGGAGGAAAATATAACTGGCTTGATTAGTAAGTTTGCGGATGACACAAAGGTTGGTGGATTTGCAGATAGCGATGAGGACCATCAGAGGATACAGCAGGATATAGATCAGTTGGAGACTTGGGTATAGAAATGGCAGATGGAGTTTAATCCAGACAAATGTGAATTAATGCATTTTGGGAGATCTAATACAGATAGGAAATATACAGTAAATGGCAGAACCCTTAAGAGTATTGATAGGCAAAGGGATCTGGATGTACAAGTCATTAAAAGTAGCAAGGCAAGTGCAGAAGGTGGTCAAGAAGAAATATGACATACTTGCCTACATCGGCCGGGATATTGAGTTTAAAAATTGTCAAGTCATGTTGATGCTTTATAGAACCTTAGTTAGGCTGCACTTGGAATATAGTGTTCAATTCTGGTCACCACACTACCAGAAGGATGTGGAAGCTTTGGAGAGGGTACAGAAAAGATTTACCAGGATGTTGCCTGGTATGGAGGGCATTAGATATGAGGAGAGGTTGAAGAAACTTGGTTTGTTCTCACTAGAATGACTGAAGTTGCGGGGTGACCTGATAGAAGTCTACAAGATTATGAGAGGCATGGACAGAGTGGACAGTTAGAAGCTTTTTCCCAGGGTGGAATAGTCAATTACTGGGGACACAGGTTTAAGGGGCAAGGTTTAACGGAGAAGGTGGTGGGTGACTGGAACTTGCTGCCAGAGAAGATAGTGGAAGAGGATACGATAATGAGTTTTACATGAAAACGATGGGAATAGAGTAGGGTAGATAGTGATAGCCTTTTTCCTAGGATGGAGAAAGCTAGCACGAGGGGGCACGATTTTAAATTAAGGGGGGGTAGTTATAGGACAGATGTCAGGGGTAGGTTCTTTACCCAGAGGGTGGTGAGGGACTGGAATGCCCTGCCAGCTGCAGTTGTAAATGCACCTAGTTTGGGGGCGTTTAAAAGATCTGTGGATAGGTTTATGGATGAAAAGGGATTGGTTTAGGCTAGTGGGTCATTATTTTGTAACTGGTCGGCGCAACATCGTGGGCCGAAGGGCCTGTTCTGCGCTGTAATGTTCTATGTTCTATGTTCTATAGAGGGATATGGTCCCCAAAGGGTAGGAGGTTTTAGCTCAGTCTGGCAGCATGGTCCGTGCAGGCTTGGAGGTCCAAAGGGTTGTTCCTGTGCTGTAATTTTCTTTGTTCTTTTCTTCTGTTTGTTATTGGTCAACAATGAGAGAAATGGAGGAGCATGGAGCAGAGAGCCATGGAGACATTCAACACAGAAACAGGCATGGCCGCAAGTTCCAGCTGTGAGAGGTGTGAAATATCCTGGGCACCTTTGAGAGATTGTCTGGAGAATGATGCCAGACTATCTGGGGTGGGAGGAGGAGGTGGGGTGTGGCAGGGTGGTGAGGACAGGTTGCCTATCGGGGGCTGAGGGTGAGGTAATTATCCAGAAACAGAATGGCAGTGTTATTTAACTGATGGTAAATTGGGAAATGTTGATGTACAACAGGACCTGCTTCACATGACTCAGGAAAACAAATAAGGATGCAGAATAATTCAGTGCTGCAAAAGGAAGATGTTTTTCTTGAGGGAGACATGGAGGAGCGAGATCGCTCCTGCTCTGAGGATGTTGCAGGGATAGGTACTTCTGATCGTCACATGGCCAGGCCGCGCTTTGTAACATTTGCTCCTCTTTGTGGGTATCTTGGGCCCTGCTCCCTCTTGATGCTCGGGCCGTCTGTTACTCCACAGTAGAGTGGGCTTTTGCCTCAGATCAACTTTGGACACTTAGTCCACCAGCCACTGAAAGTGAGAAGGTCTAACAGCATCTGTGGAGAGAGAATAGAGCCAGCAATTTGAGTCTGGATGTCCCTTCAAGGGGACATCACTGAAACATATAACATTCTGACAGGGCTGGACAGACACAGCGCAGGAATGTTGTTTCCTCTGGCTGGAGGGTCTATCATAAGAAGGATACAGGATGTCTCAGTCTCAGGATACAGGGTGGGCCATTAGCACTGAAATGAGGAGAAACCTCTTCATCCTGAAGGTGATGAACCTGTGGAATTCTCTACTACAGAAAGCTGTGGAAGCCAAATCACTGAACATATTTAAGAAGGAAATAAACAGATTTCTAGACTCTAAAGGTGCTAAGGAGAATGGGGAAATTGTGGGCATATATTGAGATAGTGAATCAGCTTTGATCATGTTGAGTGGTGGAGCAGGTTGAAAGGGCCAAATGGCTTTCCCCAGCTCCGGTTTTATATTTGTCTATGTTTCTGGTTGAGAACAAGTTGGGAGGGGGAGGGGATCTCAAAGCAGATGGGGGAGTTAATGACTCTTTGGGCTGGTGAAGAGCATCCTGTTAATGATTGATTGAAGCCATTCAGAAGCAGCCTGAAGATTATTTGAGGTTTAAAGAGCCTTTCTCTGAAAGAGCATTTCACCATGCCCAAGAGGCCACTTTCCTGCCATGGTGTGTTTGGGAGCTGGTATTGACTGACCAGAAGCAGGAAAGAATGGATAGAAGTGACTCATCCAAGGGTAACTTGTATCCACAAATAAGGTCATTGAATATGAATAAATAACAATGTTTAACCAAATAATAAACCAAAAAAAGCCAGAGTACTGGAACAGGTCTGGACTTTTACACTGAATCCCTGCCCAAAACCTGCACATGCTCGGAAGGAAGAAAAGCTTTTCAGAACACTCTATAAGAAATGGGCTGCTGGGTAGATACACACTCCAAACCTTTCTACTTCCTTCTAAATGGTCATGGCTGACAGGTCACATTGCAAATCCATAATGCTGAGGCTTTGTTCTCATTATAGCCTATTCATGGCCTAGGAGACAAGTTGATAACTGCCTGATGGAGGGGTGGCTGTAATCCCACAGTCAATGCCTAGGGTTAGGGTCCCAGGCCCAGGGATCAGCATTGCCTGCTAGATTGGAGATGGGGATGGTAAAGGTATACACAATCAATCTATCAAACTGATCATTCCCAGAGACAATGGGGTGTTGATGCAGGCTGCAGGCAACTCTACTGTGGAGTAACAGACGGCCCGAGCATCAAGAAGGAGCGGGGCCCAAGATACCCACAAAGAAGAGCAAATGTTACAAAGCGTGGCCCGACCATGTGACGATCAGAAGTACCTATCCCTGCAACATCCTCAGAGCAGAAGCGACCTCATTCCTCCATGTCTCCCTCAGGAAAAACACCTTCCCTTTGCAGCACTGGATTATTCCAGATGCAGCATATACTGGCGATGGCGAATAATCTCTGTACTGAGAATTGCAGAGCTGACTCAGAGCGGTTCAGACATCTGAGACAAATGTTCAGGAAGCCTCTCGCCTGCTCTGTCAAGGATCTGGTGGAGGCAGGTGCAGCATTGTATGTCTCTTCAGTAATACTCTGTGGACAGTAAACTGATGGTATCAGCCACGTCTTCTGGAGGTATCCCTGCCCCTAAGTCAGGCCCATAATTGCTGCGGCCCCTCAGGTATCTCATCAAAGAATCCTTACACTGCAGAAGGAGGACTTTTGGCCCATCGAGACTGCACTGACTACTGAAAGAGCATCCACCCAGGTCCTCCCTTCTCCCTCCTTTCCTCTCCATAACCCCATTTAGCATGGCCAATCCACCAGAGGAAACTGGAGCACCTGGAGGAAATCCATACAGACACAGGGAAAATGTGCAGCCTCGGTACAGACCCAAGCTGGGAATCAAACTCGGGTCTCTGGCGATGTGAGGCAGTAATGCTAACCACTGTGCTGCCACATCTGTATGAACATAAGAACTAGGAGCAGGACTGGGCCATCTGCCCCCTCGAGTCTGCTCCACCATTCAATAAGATCATGACTGATCTTTCCGTGGACTCAGCTCTACTTACCCGTCCACTCACCATAACCCTTAATTCCTTTACGGTAGGCCCGGAGGGTAGGAAGAAGGATCGGGTTGTTTCTGAGGGTCTTCGGTGCATGTGTTTCAATGCTAGGAGTGTGACTGGCAAAACAGATGAACTGAAGGCATTAATGTTCGAAAGGAAGTTGGAAGTGGTGGCGGTGACAGAGACTTGGTTAAAGGAAGGGCAGGACTGGCAGTTGAATGTTCCTGGGTATAAGTGTTTCAGGCGAGATAGGGGTGGGTCGCTGAGAGGTGGGGGAGTGGCGTTGTTAGTTAAGGATTGCATCGTAGCAGTGCAGAGGGAGGGAGGTACGGAGGATATAGGAATCGAGTCGCTATGGGTGGAGTTGAGGAATAGGAAGGGAGATGTTACTATGTTGGGTGTTTACTACAGACCGCCCAACAGCCTGAGGGCTGTGGAAGAAGGGATAAGCAGGGACATTCTAGATAAGTGCAGGAAGAATAGGGTGGTGGTAGTGGGAGATTTTAATCTCCCCGGGGTAGATTGGAATGTACTGAGATCAGAGGGTGCTGACGGGGAGGAATTTGTACAGTGTGTAATGGAAGGATCCCTGGAACAGTACGTGGATAGACCGACCAGGGAGGGGGCTATACTGGACTTGGTTCTGGGGAATGAGCCTGGGCAGGTGGTTGACGTTGAGGTAGGAGAGCATGTGGCTAACAGTGACCACAACTCTGTCTGGTTCAAGATATTAATGGATAAAGATGAAGCCTGTCCTAAGGGGAGGGTGTTAAATTGGGGGAGGGCTAGATACAGCCGGATTAGGCAGGATCTTAAAGATACGGACTGGGGTACGCTGTTTAACGGTAGGTCGACGCTGGGTATGTGGGAGTCTCTCAAGGGAAAACTACAATCTTTACAGGAAAGACATGTGCCGGTCAAGAGGAAGGATGGGAAGGGTAGGATTAGAGAGCCGTGGGTAACTAGGGATATTGAGGACCTGGTCAGGAGAAAGAGGGAAGCGTACACTAGATCGAGGCATTTGAGGACAGAGATAGTGTTAGAAGAATACAGAGAATGTAGGAGAGAACTTAAAAGGGGCATCAGAAAGGCAAAAAGGGGCTACGAAATGGCTTTGGCGGGTAGGATTAAGGAAAATCCTAAGGCATTTTACTCTTATATTAGAAACAAAAGGATGGTTAGATGGAACATTGGTCCTCTCAGGGACAGAGGAGGGGAACTATGCTTGGAGCCTGGGGGAATGGGGGAGATCTTGAATGAATACTTTGCGTCGGTATTCACTCAGGAGAGGGGTCAGTCCTCTGCTGCTGTACTTGAGAAGTTTGAGGATCCATTGAGGGAAATAGTCATCATGAGGGAAGAGGTGTTGGGACTTTTAGACAATATAAAGACAGACAAATCTCCGGGGCCTGATGGCATCTATCCTAGGCTGCTAAGGGAGGTGAGGGATGAAATTGCTGGGCCTCTGACGCAAATCTTTGTCTCTTCTTTGGACACAGGTGAGGTCCCAGAGGATTGGCGGATTGCAAATGTAGTACCGTTGTTTAAGAAGGGTCAGAGGGATAACCCAGGGAACTATAGGCCAGTGAGCTTGACTTCAGTTATAGGCAAGATAATGGAGAGGATCCTCAAGGATAGGATGTATGAACATCTGGAGCGCTGCAATCTGATCAGGGATGCGCAGCATGGCTTCGTTACAGGGAGGTCGTGCCTTACGAATCTATTGGAATTTTTTGAAGAGGTGACAAAAACGGTTGACGAAGGACAAGCCGTTGATGTTGTCTATATGGATTTCAGTAAGGCGTTTGACAAGGTCCCTCACGGTAGGCTGATAGAAAAGGTGAAGGCTCATGGGATACAAGGCCAGGTATGTAGATGGGTGAAATACTGGCTTGGGAGGAGGAGACAGCGGGTAGTAGTGGAGGGCTCCTTTTCCAATTGGAGGTCTGTCACCAGTGGGGTGCCGCAGGGCTCGGTACTAGGACCTCTACTATTTGTAGTATATATTAATGACTTGGAAGAGGGGGTAGGTGGTGTGATCAGCAAATTTGCTGATGACACTAAGATGGTTGGATTGGCGGGTACTGAGGAGCAGTGCCTGGCAATGCAACAGGACACAGATAGGCTGGTAGATTGGGCAGATAGATGGCAAATGGAATTTAATCCGGAGAAATGCGAGGTGATGCACTTTGGCCGGAATAATGTGGAAGGGAGTTATATGATAAAAGGTCGAACTATCCGGAGTATAGATACGCAGAGAGACCTGGGGGTGCAGGTACACAAGTCGCTGAAGGTGTCGGTGCAGGTGCAGAATGTGATGAGGAAAGCGTATGGTATGTTAGCCTTCATAGGAAGGGGTATAGAATATAAGAGTAGGAGTCTGATGTTGCAGTTGTATAGAACGTTGGTTAGGCCTCACCTGGAGTACTGCGTCCAGTTCTGGTCGCCGTACTACCGGAAGGATGTAGAGATCCTGGAGAGAGTGCAGAGGAGATTTACCAGGATGTTGCCTGGTATGGAAGGGCTGTCTTACGAGGAAAGATTGAACGCACTTGGGCTGTTTTCCCTTGAGAGACGTCGGCTGAGGGGGGATCTAATAGAGGTTTATAAGATTATGAAGGGGACAGATAGAGTAGATGGTGATAAGCTTTTTCCGCTATTAGAAATGGATAGAACGAGGGGTCACGGGCTTAGGGTGAGGGGGGCTAGATATAAGACTAATATTAGAGGGCAGTTTTTCACACAAAGGGTAGTGGGGATGTGGAATGCACTGCCGAGTAAGGTGGTGGAAGCAGGCACGCTAGGGTTGTTCAAGAGTCACTTGGACAGCCACATGAGCGGTCTACATATAGGGGGATATAGCAGGCCTTACTAAGCATTGTAGGCTTGGGGTCAGTTTTAGCCTCAGGGATATAGAATCTTTAATAATGAAATTTTTATCCACAGGCACTTACCATCTCGAGGGCATCATGGCAGCTCAGAGGCTATCTCTGTTGCTGTGCGGACGCATGGATTTGGGCCTGTGTCCGTGGGAGTTTGCGCGTTCTCCCCATGGTTGCGTGGGTTTCCTCCGGGTGCTCCGGTTTCTTCCCACATCCCAAAAATGTGCTTTAAGGCTGATTGATTGGGTAACAAATTGTCCCTATATTGGACCTCCCTGATCCTCACACATTAGGCATAGACTAGAGTCATGAATAGGTCACTGACCATGGGACGGCGGCGCGGGCTCGTTGGGCCGAAGGGCCTGTTTCCCGTGCTGTGTTGTTCTTTGTTCTTTGTTCAAAAATTTATCTGTCCTTATCTTAAAAATATTCAATGAGGGAGCCTCAACTGCTTCACTGGGCAGGGAATTCCACAGATTCACAACCCTTTGAGTGAAGAAGTTCCTCCTTCAGCCCTGGGAAAAAGCCTCTGAGAATTCACTGAATCTATACCTCTCAACATCTTATAAACCTCTATCAGGTCACCTCTCATCCTTCTTCTCTCCAGGGAGAGAAGACTGGGCTCCCTCAACCTATCCTCATAAGGCATGCCACCCAATCCAGGCAACATCCTTGTAAATCTCCTCTGCACCCTTTCAATAGCTTCCACATCTTTCTTGTAATGAGGCGACCAGAACTGCGCACCGTACTCCAAGTGGGGTCTGACGAGGGTCTTATAAAACTGCAGCATTATCTCCCGACTCCTCGATTGATGAAGGCCAGTACACCATACGCCTTCTTGACCACATCCTCCATCTGCAAGGCAGACTTAAGAGTCCTATGGACCCGGACCCCAAGGTCCTTCTGATCCTCTACACTGCTACGAGTCTCACCTTTGATATTTTACTCCTGCAGCCCATTGGACCTGCCAAAATGGACCACTACACACTTATCCACGTTGAAGTCCATCTGCCACTTCTCTGCCCAATCTTGCATCCTATCTATGTCACGCTGCATCTTCTGACATCCCTCCAGACTATCCACAACACCACCAATCTTCGTATTGTCGGCAAACTTATCAACCCATCCCTCCACTTCCTCATCCAGGTCATTTGTAAAAATTACAAACAGCAAGGGTCCCAGAACAGATCCCTGGGGCACCCCACTGGTGACCGATCTCCATGCAGAAAAAAACCCATCCACAACCACTCTCTGCCTTCTGCAGGCAAGCCAGTTCTGGATCCACAAGGCAACAGCCCCTTGGGTCCCAGGCCCTCTCACTTTCTCAAGAAGTCTTGCATAGGGGACCTTATCGAATGCCTTGCTGAAGTCCATGTAAACCACATCCATCGCTCTTCCTTCGTCAATGTGTTTAGTCACATTTTCAAAGAACTCAACTAGGCTCATAAGGCACGACCTGCCCTTGACAAAGCCGTGCTGACTACTTTTGATCACACTAAACTTCTCTAAATGTTCATAAACCCTGCCCCTCAGAATCCTCTCCATCAACTTACCAACCACCGAGGTCAGACTCACCAGTTGGTAATTTCCTGGGCAATCCCTGTTCCCTTTCTTGAATATAGGAACCACATCCGCAATCCTCCGGAACCTCTCCTGTCTCCATCGACAATGCAAAGATCATCGTCAGGGGCTCTGCAGTCACTTCCCTCACCTCCCACAATAACCTGGGGTACATCCCATCTGGTCCCGGTGACTTATCTATCTTGATGCTATTCAAAAGTCCCAACACATCCTCTTTCTTAATGTCCACATACTCAATCTTTTCATCCCACTGCAAACCTGTAGTACAACCACCCAGATCACTTTCCACCATGAGTACCTAAGTAAAGTACTCATTAAGCACCTCTGCCATTTCTACCTTTTCCACACAAACTTTTCCCCCTTCACCTTTTATAGGTCCTATTCCTTCACAAATCATCCTTTTACTCTTCACATATTTGTAGAACGCCTTGGGATTTTCCTTAATCTTACCCGCCAAGGCCTTCTCATGACCCCTTCTGGCTCTCCTAATTTAAGCTCCTTCCTACAACCCATATACTCCTTTAGATCTTTAACATCTCCTAGCTCTCTGAACCTTTTGTATGCCTTTCTCTTCTTTTTGACGAGGTTCATTATAACCTTCATGCACCATGGTTCCCACGCCCTACCAAAACCTCCCTGTCTCATCGGAACGTTGTTGTGCAGAGCTCCAGACATTCCTTGAAAATCTGCCTCCTTCCTTCAGTACTTTTCCCCAAGAACGCCTCCTTCCAGTTTACTCGTCTAATTTCCAGCCTGATGGCTTCATATTTCCCCTTACTCCAGATAAACACCTTCCTAGCCTGCCTGATCCTACCTCTTTCCAATGCTATTGTGAAGGAGATAGAATTATGATCTCCATCCCCGAGTTGCTCTCCCACCAAGAGATCCGCCACCTGTCCAGGTTCATTAACCAGCATCAGGTCACGTACAGCCTCTCCTCTTGTCGGCTTATCCACATACTGTGTCAGGAAACCCTCCTGAACACACCTAACAAACTCCTCCCCATCCAAACCCCTAACCCTAGGGATATTCCAGTTGATGTTTGGGAAATTAAAATCACCATCATGACAACTCTGTTATTATTACATCTCTCCAGGTAGATTAGCCGAGATCAGATTGAACGGTGGAAAAGCCTGAGGGTCTGAATGGTGTACTCTCATTCTCATGTTCTTTAGTGTAAAATCAGGAGAAACCTTCCAAATGAAGATTCTGTCGATCTTCAGATAGTTGGCACAACCTCCAGAAAGTCCTAAATTTGATAAGTATAATGAAGGGTTTGGGGGGAAAGGGTATGGGGTGGGGGGAGGGGGTGTTGGTGGGTTGATATTACATTCTCATCTGCTCATTTTACTAACCTATCAATCTCGTCCTAAACTCTTTTTCATTCCACCTTACTTATTTTTGTCTTCATCAATTTTTAAGGAAATGTTTCTCTCAAAATTTACATTTGTATAGTACCTTAAAAACCTAGTCTTTATTATAAAGCATTGGCTGATCTATCAATGTGCATTTAACCCAACATCATTCAATTATTCAGTGACAATTTCATACTTAAATTTCATACATCAATTTCATACTTAAATCAGCCAATGATGTTTTCCTTTCTACAGATGATTCGTCGCTATCATCAGACAGTTCATCAGAAGATACCAACCCAACCAACACCATAAGTGAAGAGCTTCCTGGTGACACTCTGCACCCTCTGACATCCAACAAGCCTCACAGGAAAGAGGGAAAGACTGAGTGGGATAATGCCTCTCTTAGAACCTGCACAGCATCAAATAGACAAAGGTCACCAGGGCAACCATACGAAGAACATCAGGCACATGGGTCAAGAGATATGCATTACACTTTTTTCCAAATCCCAAGACAGCCAGAAGCCAAAACCATCCCGAGAACTGTCTGCACTGAGAATGTCAGGGGTGTTCTTCAAAGTGGCTTCCTCCAGCTCCACAGGGATCTTGATATCCTGCAGCACAGCACACAGACTGGCTGGGGGAAGATAACAGAACAAGTTGCAGCTCTCACCAACCTCCTGAATCAAATAACAAGACCTCGGTCACTGTCCCACTCAGAACTAGAGGCAGTGACCTTGCAGAGTTCAGTTGATGAATCTGTTAACCAGCTGAATGATTTCTCTGCCACAGACAATTTGTTCAGAGAATAAATCCGTTCAATGGAAATTCCTGAGAGCAACAACTTGCCCTGAAGATGTTTGCAGCAGAATCTAGAATCTAAATCTAGAACTTCTTTCCTGACAATCCACAATTCATTGGTTTAAATAAATATAAATACATTTTTTACCTTAATGTGGAAAATTGTTACCTTTTGGCAGTTTGAAAGCTGAATCAATGGCAGGTCCAGGGGTGGGGTCGGGGGGTGGGACCAGGGGGGTGGGGTCAGGGAGTGGGGTCAGGGGGTGGAGTCAGGGGGTGGCATCAGAGGGTGGAGTCATGAAGTGGGGTCAGGGGATGAGGTTGAGATGGGTCAGGGAGTGGGGCCAGGGGGTGGGACTAGAGGATGGGATCAGGGGGTGGGGCCAGGGAGTGGGACTAGAGGGTGGCGTCAGGGAGGGGTCGGGGCAGAGATCAGCAAGTGGCATCAAGGGGGTGGGGCCAGGGGGTGGGACCAGGAGGGGTGGGGTCAGGTGATGGGGTCAGAGGGTGGGGTCAGGGGATGGGGGGTCAGAGGGTGGGACAAGGGAATGGGGTCAGGGGATGGGTTCAGGGAGTGGGACCAGGGAGTCGGGCCAGGGGATGGGGCCAGGGAATGGGGTTAGGGGGTGGAATCAGTGGGTGGGGCTAGGGATAGTGTTAAGGGATGGGGTCAGGGAGTAGGGTCAAGGGATGGGGTCAGGGGGTGGGGTCAGGGAATGGTGGAATAGTTTCGGGAAGAATTCACATGGGCGAGAAGTGAAGCCGGAGCTGGGGGAACGGATGGTTCTTTGAGACTGAAGGAGTAGCAAAGGTCACGGAAATGGAGAAGGGAAACGTAATGCTAAGGGCTGGAATTTTAAATTGGAGACATCAATGAATGGGGATGGGAACAGGGCAGGAATACGATGGAGAGATTCAAACATGGAGGATATTCTTTGTGATAAGATGAAGGAAGGGGCTGAAATGGGATGAGTGATGTTTACAAAGCTCCACTATTCAAACATTGCCATCAATTTATGGGAAATGTCAGAGTGGGAATGATGCAACTGTGATCCAATGCCCCTTTCCAGTGGCCCGTTTGGTCAATGTAGCCAAAGCATGGGAATGCTGGTGAGGAATAAGGTTTCCTGGTGGTTTGGAGTTTATCCTTTATCTCACTCTCTGTACATAATTACTGACATTAATCAGTGGTTCCTTCATTAATGTATTTGGGGAGACCCCATCTTTACTGCCTTCCTGTAGCTGCAGGAATAAGGAGAGCAGACCTCGTGTGGGAGCCTTTCTGAAGCAAACTCGTTTAGTTGTCCGACTGTCAAAATGCCTCTTTGTGGGAAATTTTCAATCCAAACATGTAGCAGTGGCTACAACATATTAAAGACCCGGACTTTATTTTAAGGCCAACGTAATTGGTGGGTAATATGAGCAATGAGTAATCCTATTAACAGCCTGTGGGTCTGCAGCTTATAGCCTGATAAGGAGTCTGATTTTTCCAAATGCCTCAGCTCCAAAGCTTCTAAGAAACTTATGGAATTAGTCAAGAGACATTATCACCCGATGTCCTTTATGATAATGCATCGGTACAAATTTAATTCAATGACAAGAGTCATGAGGACGGTCTCAACCGGGATCTTGGGTTCATGTTGCACTATCTGTAACCCCCGTGACTTGCCTGAACTTGCAACATCTCACTGACTGAGCTGTCTGGAGACAATGCATGTCTCTTTAACCTATGCTTAATGCTACCTCCACTGTCATTTACTGCATGTTTAAGACTTGAACAGCTGTAAAGACTCACATTCTAATCAGTATTCTGTAATCTGAGTGTGTGTTTTTATATACCCTGTTTGTGAACACAACTCCCACTCACCTGACGAAGGAGCAGTGCTCCGAAAGCTAGTGGGTTTACTACCAAATAAACCTGTTGGATTTTAACCTGCTGTTGTGAGACTTCTTACTGTGTACACCACTAGTACCAGCTTTCAGTCGCTCAAACAACCTTCTACCATTACCCTTTGTGTCCTATTACTGAGCCAATTTCTGACCCATCTCGCCAAGTTTCCTGAATTCCATGAACTTCAACCTTTTCAATATCTCCCATGGTACCACGTCAAAGTCTTTGCTAAAATCCATACATACTTCATCAACTGCACTTCCCTCATTCACACAATCACATTTCCGAAAAATTCTATCAAATTTGTTAGGCAGGACCTCCCTGTGACAAAGCCACGCTGATTATCCCTAATTAACCGATGCCTTTCCAAGTGGAGATTCATTCTATCCTCCAGAGTTTCTCAAGTTTTCTGAAGTTTCCCTACAACTGACAGGAGATCACCAGTTTGTAATTTCCTGGTTCATCTCTACCATCCATCTTGAAAAGTGAAACCACATTAACCATCCTCCAAACCCCTGGCACTTTCCCTGCGGCCAGAAAGGAAATAAAAATTTGCCTGAGAGTCCCTGCAATTTCCTATCTTGCTTCCCATAGCAATCTGGGATGCAATTCATCTGGGCATGGGGTCCATGCTGCCCGACTTAACTAAAACCCTCTACCCTCCCGGGGACCATATCTCTCTATTCCCATCCTATTCATGTACTTGTCAAGACGCCCCTTAGAAGTCACTACTGTGTCCGCTTCCACTGCCTCCCCTGGCAACGAGGTCCAAGTACCCACCACTCTCTGTGTAAAAAAAATCTCCCTCGTACATCTCCTTTAAATCTTGCCCCTCACACCTTAAACCTGTGCCCCTCTAGTAGTTGACTCTTCCACCCTGGGAAAAAGCTTCTGACTATCCACTCTGTCCATGCCTCTCATAATCTTGTAGACTTCTATCAGGTCTCCCCTCAACCTCCGTCATTCCAGTGAGAACAAACCAAGTTTCTCCAACCTCTCCTCATAGCTAATGCCTTCCATACCAGGCAACATCCTGGTAAATCTTTTCTGTACCCTCTCCAAAGCCTCCACATCCTTCTGATAGTGTGGCAACCAGAATTGAACTCTATATTCCAAGTGCAGCCTAACTAAGATTCTATAAAGCTGCAACATGATTTGCCAATTTTTAAACTCAGTGCCCCGGCCAATGAAGGCAATCGTGCCGTATACCTTCTTGACTACCTTCTCTACCTGCATTGCCACTTTCAGTGACCTGTCTATCTCTACACCCAGATCCCTCTGCCTGTCAGTACTCTTAAGGATTCTGCCATTTACTGCATATTTCCTTTCTATATTAGACCTTCCAAAATGCAATTCCTCACATTTGTCCGGATTAAACTCTATCTGCCATCTCTCCAACTGATCTATATCCTGCTGTATCCTCTGATCCTCATCACTATCTGTAAATCTGCCAACCTTCGTGTCATCCGCAAACTTACTAATCAATCCAGTTACATTTTCATAGAACATAGAACATTACAGCGCAGAACAGGCCCTTCGGCCCACGATGTTGCGCCGACCAGTTACAAAACATTGACCCACTAACCTAAACCAATCCCTTTTCATCCATAAACCTATCTACAGATCTCTTAAACGCCCCCAAACTAGGAGCATTTACAACTGCAGCTGGCAGGGCATTCCAATCCCTCACCACCCTCTGGGTAAAGAACCTACCCCTGACATCAGTCCTATAACTACCCCCCCTTAATTTAAAGCCATGCCCCCTCATGCTAGCTTTCTCCATCCGAGGAAAAAGCTTATCACTTTCCATCCTATCTAAACCTCTAATCATCTTATATGTTTCAATAAGATCCCCTCTTAGCCGCCTTCTTTCCAACGAAAACAACCCCAAATCCCTCAGTCTCTCCTCATAGGACCTCCCCACCATACCAGACAACATCCTAGTAAACCTCCTCTGCACCCTCTCCAAAGCCTCCACATCCTTCCTGTAATGTGGGGACCAGAACTGCACACAGTACTCCAAGTGTGGCCGCACCAGAGTTGTGTACAGTTGCAACATGATGCTGCGACTCTTAAATTCAATCCCCCTACCAATAAACGCCAAGACACCGTACGCCTTCTTAACAACCTTATCCACTTGATTCCCAACTTTCAGGGATCTATGTACACATACACCTAGATCCCTCTGTTCATCCACACTATTCAGAGTCCTACCGTTAGCCCTATACTCGACACATCTGTTGCTCCTACCGAAGTGAATTACTTCACACGTCTCCGCATTAAACTCCATCCGCCACCTCTCGGCCCAGCTCTGCAACCTGTCTAAGTCACCCTCCAGACTATGACACCCTTCCTCACAATCTACCACACCTCCTACTTTGGTGTCATCAGCAAATTTACTAATCCACCCATTTATACCCTCATCCAGATCATTAATAAAAATTACAAACAGCAGTGGCCCCAAAACAGATCCCTGAGGCACACCACTCGTAACCGAACTCCATGATGAATATTTACCATCAACCACCACCCTCTGTCTCCTATCTGCTAGCCAATTCCTGATCCAATTACCTAGATCACCCCCAATCCCATACATCTGCATTTTCTGCAGAAGCCTACCATGGTGAACCTTATCAAACGCCTTGCTAAAATCCATATACACCACATCAACTGCCTTACCCCTATCCACCTCTTTGGTCACTTTCTCAAATCACTTGTATATATTACAAACAGCAAAGGTCCCAGCACTGATCCCTGAGGAATACCACTTGTCACAGCCCTCCATTCAGAAACACACCCTTCCACTGCTACCCTCTGTCTTCTTTGACTGGTCTTCGGGTAATCGTTCTCCAAGGTGGCCTTCACGACACACAACAGCACAGAGTCGTTGAGCAGAGACTGATAGCCAAGTTCCACACACATGAGGACGGCCTCAACCGGGATCTGGGGTTCATGTCGCACTGTCTGTAACCCCTATGACGCACCTGGGGTTGCAACATCTCACTAACTGTCCTGTCTGGAGACAATACACATCTCTTTAACCTGTGCTTAATGCTATCTCCACTCACATTGTCTGCACCTTTAAGAATTGATTACCTGTAAAGTTTCCCATTCTAATCAGTATTCTGTAAACTGTGTGTGCCTTTATACGTTCTGTTTGCAACCAGAACTCTCCACTCACCTGATGAAGCGGCAGACCCCGAAAGCTAGTGAATTTACTATCAAATAAACTTGTTGGACTTTAACCTGGTGTTGTGAGACTTCTCACTGTGTTCTTTGACCGAGCCAGTTTTGTACCCACTTTGCCCCCTCACCTCTGATCCCATGCGACTTCACCTTCTGCACCAGTCTGCCACGAGGGACCTTGTCAAAGGTCTTACTGAAGTCCATAAAGACAACATCCACTGCCCCACCCTCATCACTCATCTTCATCACTTCCTCGAAAAACTCGATCAAATTTGCAAGACACGACCTCCCCTTCACAAAACCATGTTGCCTCTCACTAATCTGTCCACTTATTTCCAAGTGGGAATAAATCCTGTCTCGAAGAATCCTCTCCAATAATTTCCCTACCACTGATGTAAGGCTCACCGGCCTGTAATTACCTGGATTATTCTTGATACCCTTCTTAAACAAAGGAATAACATTGGCTATTCTCCAATCCTTTGGGACCTCCCCTGTAAGAAGTCGCACAACACTCGGTTAAAGTCCAACCAGTTTATTTGGTAGCAAAAGCCACTAGCTTTCAGAGTGCTGCTCCTTCGCCAGGTGACAGTTCACTAACTGCCCTGTCTGGAGACAATATACATCTCTTTAACCTGTGCTTAATGCTCTCTCCATTCACATTGTCTGTATTTTTGAGACTTGATTACCTGTAAAGACTCGCATTTTCACCATTATTCTGTAAATTGAGTTTGTATCTTTATATGCCCTGTTTGTGAATAGAACAAATAGGGAACCAGATTCTGGAGAGATGTTTTAATAACAGAGTTGTCGTGATGGGAGATTTCAATTTCCCAAACATCGACTGGAATATCCCTAGGGTAAGGGGTTTGGATGGGGAGGAGTTTGTTAAATGTGTTCAGGAAGGTTTCCTGACACAGTATGTGGACAAGCCTACGAGGGGAGAGGCTGTACTTGACCTGGTACTGGCGAATGAACCAGGGCAGGTGATGGATCTCTCGATAGGAGAGCATCTTGGAAATGGTGACCATAATTCTATCTCCTTCACAATTGCATTGGAACGAGATAGGATCAGGCAGGCTAGGAAGGTGTTTGTCTGGAGTAAGGGGAGATACGAAGAAGTCAGGAAGTTACTTGGACAAATAAACTGGAAGGAGGCGTTCTTAGGGAAAAGTACCGAAGGAAGGTGACGGATATTCAAGGAATGTGTGTCTGGAGCTCTGAATGACAACGTTCCGATGAGACAAGGGGGTTTTGATAGGTCGCGGGAACTGTGGTGCACAAAGGCTGTGTTGAACCTAGTCAGGAGGAAAGGGAAGGTGTACAAAAGGTTCAGGGAATTAGGAGAGGTTAAAGATCTTGAGGAGTATAAGGACTGTAGGAAGGAACTTAAAAGGGAAATTAGGAGAGCCAGAAGGGGTCATGAGAAGACCTTGGCGGGTAAGATTAAGGAAAATCCCAAGGCCTTCTATAAATATGTGAAAGGTAAAAGGATAAGAAGAGAAGGGATAGGACCTATAAAAGGTGAAGGGGGAAAGGTCTGTGTAGAACCAGAAGAAATGGCAGAGATGCTAAACGAGTACTTTGCATCAGTATTCACAGTGGAAGCTGATCTGGGAGATTTTGTTATGGATTTGCAGCAGATGGAAAAGATTGAGTATGTGAATATTAAAGAGGAGGACGTGTTGGAACTTTTGAATTCTATCAAAATAGATAAGTCGCCGGGACCAGATGGGATGTACCCCAAGATACTGTGGGAGGCCAGGGAAGAGATTGCGGAGCCCCTGGCGATGATCTTTGCGTCGTCAATGGAGATGGGAGAGGTTCCGGAGGATTGGAGGATTGCGGATATAGTTCCTATTTTCAAGAAAGGGAACAGAGATAGCCCGGGAAATTACCGACCGGTGAGTCTGACCTCAGTGGTTGGTAAGCTGATGGAGAGGCTTCTGAGGGACAAGATTTACGAGCATTTGGAGAGGTTTGACATGATCAGGAATAGTCAGCATGGATTTGTCAAGGGCAGGTCGTGCCTTACGAGCCTAGTTGAGTTCTTCGATAATGTGACTGAACACATTGACGAAGGAAGTGCCGTGGACGTAGTGTACATGGACTTCAGCAAGGCGTTTGATAAGGTCCCCCATGCAAGACTTCTTGAGAAGGTGAGAGGGCATGGGATCCAAGGGCCTTTGGCCTTGTGGATCCAGAACTGGCTTGCCTGCAGAAGGCAGAGAGTGGTTGTGGATGGGTCTTTTTCTGAATGGAGGTCAGTCACCAGCGGAATGCCTCAAGGATCTGTTCTGGGACCCTTGCTGTTTGTCATTTTCATAAATGACCTGGATGAGGAAGTGGAGGGATGGGTTATCAAGTTCGCTGATGACACGAAGGTCGATGGTGTTGTGGATGGTCTGGAAGGATGGCAAAAGTTGCAGCAGGACACAGATAGGATGCAGGAATGGGCGGAGAAGTGGCAGATGGACTTCAATGCGGATAAATGTGTAGTCGTCCATTTCGGCAGAACCAACGGGATGAACGAGTACACTATCAAGGGCAGAAGTCTGAGTAGTGTTGAAGAGCAGAAGGATCTCGGGGTCCGGGTCCACAGGACTCTTAAATCGGCCTCGCAGGTGGAGGAGGTGGTCAAGAAGGCGTATGGTGTACTGGCCTTCATTAATCGAGGGATTGAGTTTAGGAGTCGGGAGGTAATGCTGCAACTTTATAAGACCCTTGTCAGGCCTCATTTGGAGTATTGTGCGCAGTTCTGGTCGCCTCACTATAGGAAGGACGTGGAAGCTATTGAAAGGGTGCAGAGGAGATTTACAAGGATGTTGCCTGGATTGGGAGGCATGCCTTATGAAGATAGGTTGAGGGAGCTGGGACTCTTTTCCCTGGAGAGGCGAAGGTTGAGAGGCGACCTGATAGAAGTTTACAAAATGTTGAGAGGAATAGATAGGGTGGACTCTCAGAGGCTATTTCCCCGGGTTGAAATGGTCGCTACGAGAGGACACAGATTTAAGGTGCGGGGAGGGAAGTACAGAGGAGATGTTAGGGGTAAGTTTTTCACTCAGAGGGTGGTGAGTGAATGGAATCGGCTGCCGTCAGTGGTTGTGGAGGCGAACTCGCTGGGGTCTTTTAAAAGACTTCTGGATGAGTATATGGGGTTTAATGAGATTGAGGGTTACAGATAGGTCTATAGATTGGTAGGTGTTGATGTGATCGGCGCAACTCGAGGGCCGAAGGGCCTGTTTGTGCTGTAGTGTTCTATGTTCTATGTTCTAATTCCCACTTACCTGCCGAAGGAGAAGTAAGTGCTCCGAAAGCTAGTGGTATTTGCTACCAAAGAAACCTGTTGGACTTTAACCTGGTGTTGTGAGACTTCTTACTGTACCTCCCCTGTAGCCAATGAGGATACAAAGATTTCTCTCAAGGCCCCAGCAATTTCCTCTCTTGCCTCTCTCAGTATTCTGGGGTATATCCCATCAGGCCCTGGGGGACTTGTTTACCTTGATGTTTCTCAAGAACCCCAATACCTCCTTTTTGATCTCAACATGACTCAAACTATCTACACATCCTTTCCCAGACTCGTCATCCACCAAGTCCTTCTCTTTGGTGAATACTGACACAAAGTACTCATTTAATATCTCGCCCATTTCCTCTGGCTCCACACATAGGTTCCCTCTCTTGTCCTTGAGTGGGCCAATCCTCTCCCTGGCCACCCTCTTGCTCTTTATATATGTATAAAAAGCCTTGGGATTTTCCTTAATCCTGCTGGCCAGTGATTTTTTGTGACCCCTTTTAGCCGTCCTTACTCTTTGCTTAAATTTCTTTCTACTTTCCTCATAGAACATAGAACATTACAGCGCAGAACAGGCCCTTCGGCCCACGATGTTGCGCCGACCAGTTACAAAACAATGACCCACTAGCCTAAACCAATCCCTTTTCATCCATAAACCTATCCACGGATCTCTTAAACGTCCCCAAACTAGGTGCATTTACAACTGCAGCTGGCAGGGCATTCCAATCTCTCACCACCCTCTGGGTAAAGAACCTACCCCTGACATCTGTCCTATAACTACCCCCCCTTAACTTAAAATCGTGCCCCCTCGTGCTAGCTTTCTCCATCCTAGGAAAAAGGCTATCACTATCTACCCTGTCTAAACCTCTAATCATCTTATATGTTTCAATGAGATCCCCTCTTAGCCGCCTTCTTTCCAGCGAAAACAACCCCAAATCTCTCAATCTCTCCTCATAGGATCTCCCCTCCATACCAGGCAACATCCTGGTAAACCTCCTCTGCACCCTCTCTAAAGCCTCCACATCCTTCCTGTAATGTGGGGACCAGAACTGCACACAAAACTCCAAGTGCGGCCGCACCAGAGATGTGTACAGTTGCATCATGACGCTGCGACTCCTAAATTCAATCCCCCTACCAATAAACGCCAAAACTCCGTATGCCTTCTTAACAACCTTATCCACTTGATTCCCAACTTTCAGGGATCTATGTACACATACACCTAGATCCCTCTGCTCCTCCACACTATTCAAAGTCCTCCCGTTAGCCCTATACTCAACACATCTGTTATTCCTACCGAAATGAATTACCTCACACTTCTCCACATTAAACTCCATCCGCCACCTCTCAGCCCAGCTCTAAAACCTATCTAAGTCATCCTGCAAACTATGACACCCTTCCTCACAATCTACCACACCTCCGACTTTGGTGTCATCAGCAAACTTACTAATCCACCCAACTATACCCTCATCCAGATCATTAATAAAAATTACAAACAGCAGTGGCCCCAAAACAGATCCCTGAGGCACACCACTTGTAACCGAACTCCATGACGAATATTTCCCATCAACCACCACTCTCTGTCTCCTATCTGCTCGCCAATTCCTGATCCAATTACCTAGATCACCCCCAATCCCATACATCTGCATTTTCTGCAGAAGCCTACCATGGTGAACCTTATCAAACGCCTTGCTAAAATCCATATACACCACATCAACTGCCTTACCCCTATCCACCTCTTTGGTCACTTTCTCAAAGAACTCGATAAAGTTAGTAAGGCATGACCTACCCGCTACAAAACCATGCTGACTGTCTCTAATCAACTCATTACTTTCCAAATAACTATAAATCCTGTCTCTGATAATCCTTTCCAAAACCTTACCCACCACAGAAGTAAGACTCACCGGTCTATAATTCCCAGGGAAGTCCCTTCTCCCCTTCTTAAACAATGGGACAACATTTGCTGTCCTCCAATCTTCTGGTACTATACCAGAGACTAACGACGACCTGAAGATCAGAGCCAGAGGCTCTGCAATCACCCCTCTTGCCTCCCAAAGAATCCTAGGGTAAATCCCATCTGGACCAGGGGACTTATCTATTTTCAATCCCTCTAAAATATCCAGCACATCCCCCGTATCAACTGCAATACTATCTATTACACACCCCTGCACCCCAGTGTCCTCCTCAGCTATATTCCTGTCCCCTTGCGTGAACACCGAAGAGAAATATTGGTTCAACGCCTCTCCAATCTCCTCCGGTTCCACACACAACTTCCCTCTACTGTCTGTAAATGGCCCTAATCTTGTCCTAACCAACCTTCTGTTCTTGACATACCTGTAAAACGCCTTAGGGTTCTCCTTAATCCTATCAGCCAAAATCATCTCATGCCCTCTTTTAGCCCTTCTTAACTCCCTCTTCAACTCCCTCCTAGCCAATCATATTCCACACTTGCTTTGTGTGTTCCCAGCCTCCTAGCTTTGACAAATGCTTCCTTTTTCTCTTTGACTGGCTCACAATATCTCTCGTTATCCAAGGTTCCCAAAACTTCCCATACTTTTCCTTTGTCCTAACAGGAATGTGCCAGTCCTGAATCTCTATCAATTTACACTTGAAAGCCTCCCACATGCCAGATATTGATCTGCCCTCAATCTACATTCTTCAGTTCCTGCATAATATTGTTGTAATTAGCCTTCCCCCAATTTAGCACCTTCACTTGAGGACTACAGTTATCTTTATCCATCAGTACATTAAAGCTTACTGAATTGTGATCGCTGTTCCCGAACTGCTCCCCTACCCAAACATCAACCACCTGTCCGGGCTCATTCCCCAATACCAGGTCCGGTATGGTCCCTTCCCTAGTTGGACTATCTACATACTGTTTCAGGAAACCCTCCTGGATGCTCCTTACAATCTCTGTCCCATCCATGCCCCTAGCACTAAGTGAGTCCCAGACCTAACATACGCCTCTCGTTTCTTCCTAACCAGGTCTTCTATATCTCTAGTATTCCAAGGCTCTCTAATCCTACCTTTCCCATCCTTCCTCCTAACTGGCACATGCCTTTCCTGCACCCTTTGCAGTTTTCCCTTGAAAGACTCCCACATGCCTAACGTGGTCTTGCCTTCCAACAGCCTATCCCAGTCTGTATCCCTAAGCTCCTGCCTAATCTGGCTGTATCTAGCTTTCCCCCAATTTAGCACCCTCCCCTTAGGACAGCTCTCATCTTTTTCCATTCGTATCCTAAAGTAGACAGAATTGTGGTCACTATTAGCCACATGTTCGCCTACCGCAACTTCAACCACCTGACCCGGCTCATTGCCCAGAACTAAATCCAGTATCGCCCCCTCTCTAGTCGGGCTATCTACATACTGTTACAAGGATCCTTCCAATACACATCTTACGAATTCCTCCCCATCTGAACCCCCAGTTCTCGGCACCTTCCAATCCACCCCAGGGAGATTAAAATCTCCCACTACAACAACCCTGTTCTTCCTACACTTGTCCAAAATGTCCCTACAGGTACCCTCTTCCACTGCCCGCGGGTGGCTATAGTACACTCCTAGTATAGCACTCCTTCCTATTCCTCAACTCCACCCACAGAGACTCAATTCCCAACCCCTCCATGTTATCCTCCCTCTGCACCGCTGTGATCTGCTCCCTAACTAAGAGTGCCACTCCCCTTCCTCTTTTCAACCCTCCCCTATCACACCTCAAACACTTATACCCTGGAATATTTAGCTGCCAGTCCAGCCCCTCCTTTAACCACGTCTCTGTCACTGCCACCACATCTAAATTCCTCACGAACATCAAGGCCTTAAGTTCGTCCGACTTTCCCATCACACTCCTCGCATTAAAACAGATGCACTGAAGACCCTTAGGCCCTCTCGGATCCTCCTTCTCCTGGGGGATTTTCCTATCATCTAGACTTACCCTGACCTCCAACTCACTCCCAGTGCCTGAGCTGTCTCTCTCCTCCCCACCCCCCTCCATACTAGTTTAAACCCTGCCTAAACACTCCAGCCAGCCTCCCAGCTAAAATATGTGTCCCCTTCCCATTTAAGTGTTCCCTATCCCTCTTATACAAGTGCCCTTCCTTTGCAAAGACTTCCCAATGGTCAACAAAACTAAACCCCTCTGTCCTGCACCAATCCCTCAGCCACACATTCAGCTGCAGGATCTCATTATTTTTATCCCTGCTATTACTGGGCACTGGCAGCAGCCCAGAGATCGCTACCCTGGAGGCCCTACACTTCAGCCTGGCTCCCAACTCCGTGAACTGCGTACGTATTTCCCCCCTACTCTTCCTTCCCACGTCCTTCTCTCCTACATGTATAATTACATCCGCCTGGGTCCCTTGGCCCTTCAAGATTCCCTCTACCCTCTCCGACACATCCTGTACCCCTGCTCCAGGGAGGCAGACTACCATCCTGGACTCCCGCTTTTGCCCACAGAACCGCCTATTAATTCCTTTCACCCTCCCGTCCCTCACCACTATCTCACATCCAGCCCCCTTCCTTCACCCTGAGGTATTCTGGTCTTCCTCTCTTGCCTTTTCCACCCCAGTTGTCACCTTACCCCTGATATCTTGAAGGGTGATCTTGTGGAGGATTAAAATAATGAGGGGCATAGATCAGCTCGATAGTCAATATCTTTTCCCAAAGGTAAGAGTCTTAAACTAGAGTGCATAGGTTTAAGGAGAGAGGACAGGTAGAAAAGTGCCCAGAGGGGCAATTTTTTTTTTAGAGGATGGTGAGTGTCTGAAACAAGCTAAAAGAGGTGGTGGTACAGGCAGGCACAATTTTGTCTTTTGAAAAGTATTTCAGACAGTTACGTAGGTAAGATGGGTATAGAGGGATGCTGGCAATTGGGAGTAGCTTAGGGTTTTTTTTAAAAAGGGCAACATGGATAAATTGGGCTGAAGGGCCTGTTTCCATGCTATAAACCTCCTGACTCTAATATAGGGGAAGTTAAAATCTCCCATTGCAACAACCCTGTTACTTTTACACCTTGTCAAAATCTCCCCACATATCTGTTCCTCAATCTCCCACTGGCAGTTGGGAGGTCTGTAATAAACCCCTAACATTGTGACTACACCTTCCCTATTCCTGAGCTCTTACCCATATTACCTCACTGTATGAACCCTCCGAGGTGTCCTCCCACAGTACAGCTGTGATATTCTCCTTAATCAATAGTGTAACTCCCCCACCCCTTTTACATCCCCCTCTATCCTGCCTGAAACATGTGTATTCTGGAATGTTTAGCTGCCAATCCTGTCCTTCCCTTCACGAAGTCTCTGCAGTGGCAACAACATCCAAGTTCGTAGAACTAACCTAGTTCTAAGTTCATCTGCCTTGCCTGTTACACTTCCTGCATACACTTTCATAGAAGCATAAGGAAATTTGGATGTCAGCTACAACTCTCACCAACGTTTACAGATGCACCATCGAAAACATTCTTTCTGGTTGTATCACAGCTTGATATGGCTCTTGCTCTGTCCGCAAGAAACTATAAAGGGTGATGAATGAATCCATTCCATCACTCAAACTGGCCTCCTTCCATTGATTCTGTGTACACTTCCCACTGCCGCAGAAAAGTAGCCAGCGTAATTAAGGACTCCATGCAATTTGATTGATTTGATTTATTCACATGTATTAGAGAATCATAAAATCCTACAGTGCAGAAGGAACCATTTGGTCCATTGAGTCCACAGCAACCATAATCCCACAAGGCCCTATTGCCATAACCCCATGCATTTACCCTAGCTCGTTCCCTTGACACTAAGGGGCAATTTTGCACGGCCAATCAACTTAACATGCACATTTTTGACGTTGAATGAATGCTTTTCTTCAGTGTTCACCAAGTAGAGGGGCCATGTGTAGTCGTCCATTTCGGCAGAACCAACGGGATGAACGAGTACACTATTAAGGGCAGGGGTCTTAGTAGCGTTGAAGAGCAGAAGGATCTCGGGGTCCGGGTCCACAGGACTCTTAAATCGGCCTCGCAGGTGGAGGAGGTGGTCAAGAAGGCGTATGGTGTACTGGCCTTCATTAATCGAGGGATTGAGTTTAGGAGTCGGGAGGTAATGCTGCAACTTTACAGGACCCTCGTCAGGCCTCATTTGGAGTACTGTGCGCAGTTCTGGTCGCCTCACTATAGGAAAGACGTAGAAGCTATTGAAAGGGTACAGAGGAGATTTACAAGGATGTTGCCTGGACTGGGAGGCATGCCTTATGAAGATAGGTTGAGGGAGCTGGGACTCTTTTCCCTGGAGAGGCGAAGGTTGAGAGGCGACCTGATAGAAGTTTATAAAATGTTGAGAGGAATAGATAGGGTGGACTCTCAGAGGCTATTTCCCCGGGTTGAAATGGTCGCTACGAGAGGACACAGATTTAAGGTGCGGGGAGGGAAGTACAGAAGTGATGTTAGGGGTAAGTTTTTCACTCAGAGGGTGGTGAGTGATTGGAATCGGCTGCCGTCATCGGTGGTGGAGGCGAACTCGCTGGGGTCTTTTAAAAGACTTCTGGATGAGTATATGGGGTTTAATGGGATTGGGGGTTATAGATAGGTCTATAGATTGGTGGGGTTGATGTGATCGGCGCAACTCGAGGGCCGAAGGGCCTGTTTGTGCTGTAATGTTCTATGTTCTATGTTCTATGTTTTTGAGGATGAGTACGTGATACAGGCTGAAAGGATGGAGAAGATAAATGTTCTGAGGAAAGGTGTATTAGCAATTTTGAAAAACCTGAGGGTGGATAAGTCCCTAGGGCCAGATGGGATACATCCTGGGATACTTTGAGAGGCAAAGGATGAGATTGCAGAGCCTTTAGCTTAGATCTTTGGGTCCTCACTGTCTATGGGGATTGTGCCAGAGGGAGTGGAATATGGTGAATGTTATTCCTCTTTTCAAGAAAGGAAATAGGAATGACCCTGGTAATTATAGGCCAATTAGTCTTACTTCAGTGATTGGTCAGTTAATGGAAAGGGTCCTGAGGGATAGGATTTGTGACCATTTGGAAAGATGCAGCTTAATCCAGAATAGTCAACGCAGATTCATGAAGGGTAAGTCTTGCCTCACAAATTTGATTGAATTCTTTGAGGAGGTAACTAAGTGTGTAGATGAAGGTAGAGCAATTGATGCCGTATACATGGGTTTTAGTAAGGCTGTTTGATAAGGTTAAGAACATAAGAAATAGGAGCAGGAGTAGGCCATCTGGCCTTTCGAGCCTGCCCCGCCATTCAATAAGATCATGGCTGATCTGTCGTGGCTCAGTTCCACATTCCGGCCCTCTCCCCATAACCCTTAATCCCCTCTCTTATCAAAAACCCATCAACCCGCGTCTTAAATATATTTAGCGAGGCAGCCTCCACCACTTCAACGGGTAGAGAATTCCAGAGATTCACCACCCTTTGAGTGAAGAAGTTCCTCCTCAACTCTGTTCTAAACCGCCCCCCCTTTATCTTGAGGCTGTGCCCCCTAGTCCTACTGTCTTTTTTGAGCGGGAAGAGTCTCTCCACCTCTATCCTATCCATCCCATTCATCATCTTATATGTCTCAATGAGATCTCCCCTCATTCTTCTAAACTCCAACGAGTACAAGCCTAGTTTATTCAGCCTCTCCTCATAGCTCAACCCCCTCAACTCCAGTATCAGCCTAGTAAACCTCCTCTGCACTCCCTCCAAGGCCAAAATATCCTTGCGTAAGTACGGCGCCCAAAACTGCACACAGTACTCCAGCTACGGCCTCACCAATGCCCTACACAGCTGCAGCAAGACCTCCCTACTTTTATATTCAATCCCCCTCGCTATGAAGGCCAGCATCCCATTCGCCTTCCTGACCACCTGCTGCACCTGCAAGCTGGGTTTTTGCGACTCATGCACAAGGACCCCGAGGTCCCTCTACACCGTCGCCTGCTGCAGTTTTTCGCCCCGTAAGTAATAGTCCTTCCTACCATTCTTCCTTCCAAAGTGGACCACCTCACACTTGCCAACATTAAATTCCATTTGCCATTTCCTGGCCCATTCGCCCAGCCTATCTAGATCCTTCTGCAGACTCTCCACACCCTCCGCACAATTTGCCTTTCCCCCAATCTTGGTGTCATCCGGAAATTTCGACACCCTGCACTCGGTTCCCTCCTCCAGATCATCTATATAAATGGTAAATAGCTGAGGCCCCAGCACCGACCCCTGGGGCACTCCATTAGTCACTGTGGGAGGCCAGGGAAGTGATTGCAGAGCCCCTGGCGATGATCTTTGCGTCGTCAATGGAGACGGGAGAGGTTCCGGAAGATTGGAGGATTGCGGATGTAGTCCCTATTTTCAAGAAAGGGAACAGGGATAGCCCGGGAAATTACCGCCCGGTGAGTCTGACCTCAGTGGTTGGTAAGCTGATGGAGAGGCTTCTGAGGGACAAGATTTACGAGCATTTGGAGAGGTTTGACATGATCAGGAATAGTCAGCATGGATTTGTCAAGGGCAGGTCGTGCCTTACGAGCCTAGTTGAGTTCTTCGATAATGTGACTCAACACATTGACGAAGGAAGTGCCGTGGACGTAGTGTACATGGACTTCAGCAAGGCGTTTGATAAGGTCCCCCATGCAAGACTTCTTGAGAAGGTGAGAGGGCATGGGATCCAAGGGCCTTTGGCCTTGTGGATCCAGAACTGGCTTGCCTGCAGAAGGCAGAGAGTGGTTGTGGATGGGTCTTTTTCTGAATGGAGGTCAGTCACCAGTGGGGTGCCCCAGGGATCTGTTCTGGGACCCTTGCTGTTTGTCATTTTCATAAATGACCTGGATGAGGAAGTGGAGGGATGGGTTAGCAAGTTCGCTGATGACACGAAGGTCGATGGTGTTGTGGATGGTCTGGAAGGATGTCAAAAGTTGCAGCAGGACATAGATAGGATGCAGGACTGGGCGGAGAAGTGGCAGATGGACTTCAACGCGGATAAATGTGTGGTCGTCCATTTCGGCAGAACCAACGGGATGAACGAGTACACTATCAAGGGCAGGAGTCTTAGTAGCGTTGAAGAGCAGAAGGATCTCGGGGTCCGGGTCCACAGGACTCTTAAATCGGCCTCGCAGGTGGAGGAGGTGGTCAAGAAGGCGTATGGGGTACTGGCCTTCATTAATCGAGGGATTGAGTTTAGGAGTCGGGAGGTAATGCTGCAACTTTACAGGACCCTCGTCAGGCCTCATTTGGAGTACTGTGCGCAGTTCTGGTCGCCTCACTATAGGAAAGACGTAGAAGCTATTGAAAGGGTGCAGAGGAGATTTACAAGGATGTTGCCTGGACTGGGAGGCATGCCTTATGAAGATAGGTTGAGGGAGCTGGGACTCTTTTCCCTGGAGAGGCGAAGGTTGAGAGGCGACCTGATAGAAGTTTATAAAATGTTGAGAGGAATAGATAGGGTGGACTCTCAGAGGCTATTTCCCCGGGTTGAAATGGTCGCTACGAGAGGACACAGATTTAAGGTGCGGGGAGGGAAGTACAGAGGTGATGTTAGGGGTAAGTTTTTCACTCAGAGGGTGGTGAGTGAATGGAATCGGCTGCCGTCGTCGGTGGTGGAGGCGAACTCGCTGGGGTCTTTTAAAAGACTTCTGGATGAGTATATGGGGTTTAATGGGATTGGGGGTTATAGATAGGTCTATAGATTGGTGGGGTTGATGTGATCGGCGCAACCCGAGGGCCGAAGGGCCTGTTTGTGCTGTAATGTTCGATGTTCTATGTTCATCCGCCAATCCGAATAGCACCCGTTGACCCCCACTCTCTGCCTCCTATTTGACAACCAATCCTCTATCCACGCTAACACCCTACCCCCAACTCCATGTCCCTCTACCTTCTGCAATAACCTCTTATGAGGTACTTTGTCAAACGCCTTCTGAAAATCCAGAAAGATCACATCCACCGGCTCTCCTCTATCCACCGCCCTAGACACATCCTCATAGAACTCCAGTAAATTTGTCAGACACGACTTCCCTTTAATGAAACCGTGCTGCGTCTGCTCTATCAAGCAATTCCCTTCAAGATGCCTCGCAATTTCCTCCTTAATGACGGATTCTAACATTTTACCTACCACAGACGTTAAACTAACCGGCCTATAATTCCCCGCCTTTTGCCTGGCACCCTTCTTAAACAACGGCGTAACATTAGCCGTTTTCCAATCTTCCGGCACTTCCCTGGAATCCAGCGACGTCTGGAAAATAACCACCAATGCATCCACTATCACCTCCGCCATTTCTTTCAGAACCCTCGGATGCATTCCATCCGGTCCTGGGGACTTGTCCACAATCAGCCCCTCCAGTCTGTCGAGCACCGCCTCTCTAGTAACAGTAATGTCATTAAGACCCTCCAGTCCTACCACCTTTCCATCGCTAACACCCGGCAAATTATTCACGTCCTCCTCCGTGAAGACGGAAACAAAAAAGTTATTCAATACCTGAGCCATATCCCCATCCCCTACCACTAGCTCCCCTTTCTCATCCTCTAAAGGACCAACATTCACCCTAGCCAGCCTCTTCCTTTTTATATATTTATAAAAACTCTTGCTATCCTTTTTTATATTAAGCGCTAGCCCAGCTTCATAGTTTCTCCTACCCTTCTTTATCAACTTCTTTGTCAATCTTTGTTGACATTTAACATGGTAGGCTCATGAAGAAAGTAAGGAGGTGTGGGATAAAGGGAAATTTGACCGATTGGATACGTAACTGGCTGTCTCATAGAAGTGATATGGAGATGCTGGTGTTGGACTGGGGTAAACACAGTAAAAAGTCTCACAACACCAGATTAAAGTCCAATAGGTTTATTTGTCATAAACACGACTAGTTTTCAGAATTGGCTATTCCTTCGTCAGATGGGTGGGAGTTCTGATCACAAACAGGGCACAAAGACACAAACTCAATTTATATGAATAATAATTGGAATGTGACCTTTGCAACTAATCATGTCTGAGAGGAACAGACAATGTGAGTGGAAACAATACACATCTCTTTAACCTGTGCTTAACCCTCTCTCCACTCACATTGTCTGTACCTTTAAGACTTGATTACCTGTAAAGACTCACATTCCAATCATTATTCTGTAAATTGAGTTTGTGCCTTTATATACCCTGTTTGTGATCAGAATCCCCACTCACCTGACAAAGGACCATCCAGTTCCAAAAGCTAGTGATGTTTGCTACAAATAAACTTGTTGGACTTTAACCTGATGTGAGGCTTCTTACTGCATCTCATAGAAGACAGAGGGTGGTGGTGGAGGGAAAATTTTCAGACTGGAGGCCAGTTACCAGCGGTGTACCACAGGGGTCAGTGCTGGGTCCTCTGCTATTTGTGATTTTTATCAATGACTTGGAAGAGGAGGCTGAAGGGTGGGTTAGTAAATTTGTTGATGACACCAAGATTGGTGGAATAGTGGATGAGGTGGAGGGCTCAGGCTGCAAAGAGACATTGATAGGATGCAGAGCTGGACTGAAAAGTGACAGATGGAGTTTAATCCTGATAAGTGTGAAGTGATTCATTTTGGTTGGACAAACTGGAATGCAGATTACAGGGTCAACGGCAGGGTTCTGAGGAATGTGGAGGAACAGAGAGATCTTGGGGTTCATATCCACAGAATTCTGAAGATTAGCACTCAATTGGATAGAGCTGTGAAGAAGGCTTATAGTGTGTTAGCATTTATTAAAAGGGGGTTTGAGTTTAAGAGCCGTTGGGTTATGCTGCAACTATACAGGACATTGGTGAGACCACATTTGGAATATTGTGCTCAGTTCTGGTCACCTCATTATAAGAAAGATATGGAAGCATTGGAGAGAGCGCAGAGGAGATTTACCAGGATGAACATAGAACATAGAACATTACAGCACAGTACAGGCCCTTCGGCCCCTCGATGTTGTGCCGAACTATGTCCGAACCCAAGATCAGTCTATCCCACTCCCTATCATTCTGGTTTGCTCCATGTGCCTATCCAATAACCGCTTGAAGTATCCAACTCCACTATCACAGCAGGCAGTCCATTTCATACCCCAACCACTCTCTGAGTGAAGAATCTACCTCGGACATCCCTCCTATATCTCCCACCATCAACCTTATAGTTATGCCTCCTAGAAACAGCTACATCTACCCAAGGAAATAGACTCTGCACGTCCCCTCTATCAATCCCTCTCATCATCTTATGAACCTCTATTAAGTTGCATCTCATCCTCCTCCAGTCTAAAGAGAAAAGCCTCAGCTCCCTCAACCTTTCCTCATAAGACCTACCCTCCAAACCAGGCAGCATCCTGGTAAATCTCCTCTGCACTCTCTCCAATGCTTCCACATCCTTCTTATAGTGAGGTGACCAGAACTGATGATGGGAGAACCATTGTTGATGTCATCTATATGGATTTAAGTAAGGCGTTTGACAAAGTCCCTCACGGTAGGCTGGTAGAAAAGGTTAAGGCGCATGGGATACGAGGCCAGGTAGCTAGGTGGATTGAGAACTGGCTGGGAAATACAGCAACTGTCTGTACTTTGTATGCTCTGTCTGTCTGAGGCCAGAACTCTCCATTCACTTGACAAAGAGGCAGCACCCTCGAAAGCTTGTGAGTATATTATCAAATAAATCGGTTGGACTAAAACCTGGTGTTGTCAGACTTTTTACTGGGAAATAGGAGACAGAGGGTAGTTCTGGAGGGGACCTTGTCGGGCTGGAGGCCAGTGACCAGTGGTGTGCCGCAGGGTCATTGTTTTTTAACTGGTCGGCGCAACATCATGGGTCGAAGGGCCTGTTCTGCGCTGTAATGTTCTATGTTCTATTACCCAACACTAAATCCAGTATAGCCCCTTCCCTAGTCGGACTAGTTATATACTGCTCTAGAGACCCTTCCAAAACACATTTCACAAACTCCTCTCCCTCCGTATCCCCAGCTCTAGGCCCCCTCCAATTCACTCCAGGAAGATTAAAGTCACCCATTACAACCACTCTATTCTTCCTGCACCTGTCCAAAATGCCCCTGCAAATGCCTTCCTCCACCGACCTCGGGCTGTTGGGTGGCCTATAGTACACCCCTAGCAACGTAATCTCTCCCTTTTTATTCCTCAACTCCACCCACAGTGACTCAATCCCTGACTCCTCCATATCGTCCTCCCTCTGCACTACTGTGATGTTTTCCTTTACTAACCGTGCCACCCCTCCACCTCCCTTCAGCCCTCCTCTGTCACACCTAAAACACTTATGATTTGTCAGTGCTAGGTCACCATTACGACAGCATGCAATCTGTCTTCAATGTCAGGAGCAATATCTGTTTCAAATACTGATGCACCATCAGTCATTGTATTTTGCGGTGGTTACTATTTAGTCCATTAATATAAAACAGGCTGATTCTCTGGGTTAGAACATAGAACATAGAACATAGAACATTACAGCACAAACAGGCCCTTCGGCCCTCGGGTTGCGCCGATCGCATCGACCCCACCAATCTATAGACCTATCTATAACCCCCAATCCCATTAAACCCCATATACTCATCCAGAAGTCTTTTAAAAGACCCCAGCGAGTTCGCCTCCACCACCGACGACGGCAGCCGATTCCAATCACTCACTACCCGCTGAGTGAAAAACTTACCCCTAACATCACCTCTGTACTTCCCTCCCCGCACCTTAAATCTGTGTCCTCTCGTAGCGACCATTTCAACCCGGGGAAATAGCCTCTGAGAGTCCACCCTATCTATTCCTCTCAACATTTTATAAACTTCTATCAGGTCGCCTCTCAACCTTCGCCTCTCCAGAGAAAAGAGTCCCAGCTCCCTCAACCTATCTTCATAAGGCATGCCTCCCAGTCCAGGCAACATCCTTGTAAATCTCCTCTGCACCCTTTCAATAGCTTCTACGTCTTTCCTATAGTGAGGCGACCAGAACTGCGCACAGTACTCCAAATGAGGCCTGACGAGGGTCCTGTAAAGTTGCAGCATTACCTCCCGACTCCTAAACTCAATCCCTCGATTAATGAAGGCCAGTACACCATACGCCTTCTTGACCACCTCCTCCACCTGCGAGGCCGATTTAAGTGGGGCGGCACGGTAGCACAGTGGTTAGCACTGCTGCTTCACAGCTCCAGGGTCCTGGATTCGATTCCCGGCTCGGGTCACTGCCTGTGTGGAGTTTGCACATTCTCCTCGTGTCTGCGTGGGTTTTCTCCGGGTGCTCCGGTTTCCTCCCACAGTCCAAAGATGTGCGGGTTAGGTTCATTGGCTATGCTAAAATTGCCCCTTAGTATCCTGGGATGTGTAGGTTAGAGGGATTAGCAGGGATATGGGGATAGGGTCTGGGTGGGATTGTGTTCGGTGCAGACTCGATGGGCCGAAGGGCCTGTTTCTGCACTGTAGGGTTCTATGTATAGGGTTCTATGTATAAGAGTCCTGTGAACCCGGACCCCGAGATCCTTCTGCTCTTCAACGCTACTAAGACCCCTGCCCTTAATAGTGTACTCGTTCATCCCGTTAGTTCTGCCGAAATGGACTACTACACATTTATCCGCGTTGAAGTCCATCTGCCACTTCTCCGCCCATTCCTGCATCCTATCTATGTCCTGCTGCAACTTTTGACATCCTTCCAGACCATCCACAACACCGCCGACCTTCGTGTCATCAGCGAACTTGCTAACCCATCCCTCCACTTCCTCATCCAGGTCATTTATGAAAATGACAAACAACAAGGGTCCCAGAACAGATCCCTGGGGCACCCCACTGGTGACTGACCTCCATTCTGAAAAAGACCCATCCACAACCACTCTCTGCCTTCTGCAGGCAAGCCAGTTCTGGATCCACAAGGCCAAAGGCCCTTGGATCCCATGCCCTCTCACCTTCTCAAGAAGTCTTGCATGGGGGACCTTATCAAAAGCCTTGCTGAAGTCCATGTACACTACGTCCACGGCATTTCCTTCGTCAATGTGTTCAGTCACATTATCGAAGAACTCAACAAGGCTCGTAAGGCACGACCTGCCCTTGACAAATCCATGCATCATTGCTTCAAATCAGCAGTATTGTCTTTATCTAATCGGTTGCAAATAGGTTTATAGAACATAGAACATTACAGCACAAACAGGCCCTTCGGCCCTCGAGTTGCGCCGATCACATCAACCCCACCAATCTATAGACCTATCTATAACCCCCAATCCCATTAAACCCCATATACTCATCCAGAAGTCTTTTAAAAGACCCCAGCGAGTTCGCCTCCACCACCGATGACAGCAGCCAATTCCATTCACTCACCACCTTCTGAGTGAAAAACTTACCCCTAACATCACCTCTGTACTTCCCTCCCCGCACCTTAAATCTGTGTCCTCTCGTAGCGACCATTTCAACCCGGGGAAATAGCCTCTGAGAGTCCACCCTATCTATTCCTCTCAACATTTTATAAACTTCTATCAGGTCGACTCTCAACCTTCGCCTCTCCAGGGAAAAGAGTCCCAGCTCCCTCAACCTATCTTCATAAGGCATGCCTCCCAGTCCAGGCAACATCCTTGTAAATCTCCTCTGCACCCTTTCAATAGCTTCTACGTCTTTCCTATAGTGAGGCGACCAGAACTGCGCACAGTACTCCAAATGATGCCTGACAAGGGTCCTGTAAAGTTGCAGCATTACCTCCCGACTCCTAAACTCAATCCCTCGATTAATGAAGGCCAGTACACCATACGCCTTCTTGACCACATCCTCCACCTGCGAGGCCGATTTAAGAGTCCTGTGGACCCGGACCCCGAGATCCTTCTGCTCTTCAACACTGCTAAGACTCCTGCTACTAAGACTTTCTGTTTGTGAAACATTTCATATAGTTTTTCGAAAATGTCCACATAGTGTCTGTAACTCCCCAGAACAAAGATAGTATTGTTAACTTTTTCGTCCATAAACCTATCCACGGATCTCTTAAACGCCCCCAAACTAGGCGCATTTACAACTGCAGCAGGCAGAGCATTCCAATCCCTCACCACCCTCTGGGTAAAGAACCTACCCCTGACATCAGTCCTATAACTACCACCCCTTAATTTAAAGCCATGCCCCCTCGTGCTAGCTTTCTCCATCAGAGGAAAAAGGCTATCACTATCCACCCTATCTAAACCTCTAATCATCTTATATGTTTCAATAAGATCCCCTCTTAGCTGCCTTCTTTCTAACGAAAACAACCTCAAATCCCTCAGTCTCTCCTCATAGGATCTCCCCTCCATACCAGGCAACATCCTGGTAAACCTCCTCTGCACCCTCTCCAAAGCCTCCACAGCTACCCTCTGTCTCCTATTACCCAGCCAGTTCTCAATCCACCTAGCTACCTGACCTCGTATCCCATGCGCCTTAACCTTTTTTACCAGCCTACCATGAGGGACTTTGTCAAACGCCTTACTGAAATCCATATAGATGACATCAACGGTTCTCCCATCGTCAACCGTTTTTGTCACCTCCTCAAAGAATTCTACCAGATTCGTAAGGCAAGACCTACCTCTAACAAAGCCATGTTGCGTATCCCTAATCAGATCGCAACGCTCCAAATGCTCATACATCCTACCCCTAAGTATTTTTTCCATTAATTTCCCTACCACCGATGTCAAACTCACCGGCCTATAATTTCCAGGGTTATCTCTACTACCTTTTTTAAACAACGGGACCACATTTGCTACCCTCCAGTCTTCTGGGACCTCACCTGTGTCCAAAGAAGAGACAAAGATTTGCGCCAGAGGCCCAGCAATTTCATCTTTCACCTCCCTAAGCAGCCTGGGATAAATACCGTCAGACCCCGGAGCTTTATCCGTCCTTACGCTACCTAAAAGCCCTAGCACTTCCTCTCTCGTAATAACTATATCCTGCAAATAAACCTCCACTCCCTCCAAGAGACCGCACGATTACGAACCCCTCTCCTTTGTGAATACCGATGCAAAATATTCATTCAGGATCTCCCCCATTCCCTCAGACTCAATACATATCTCCCCACTTTTGTCTCTAAGAAGACCAATTTTCCCTCTAACTACTCTCTTGCTCCTAATATAGGAATAAAATGCCTTTGGATTTTCCTTAATCCTACCAGCCAAAGCCATTTCATGCCCTCTCTTCGCCCTTCTAATTCCCCTTTTTAGCTCCCTCCTACTCTCGTTATATTCCTCCAGCGCACTCTCCGTACCCAGTTGTTTCGACCTAACATACGCCTCCCTCTTCTTCCTGACCAAGTCTTCGATACCCCCTGTAATCCACGGCTCTCTAATCCTACCTTTCCCATCCTTCCGCTTAACCGGAACATACCTCCCCTGCAACCATTTCATTTTGCCCTTAAAAGCTTCCCACTTGCCAACCGTGGACTTGCCAGCTAACAGTCCCTCCCAATCAGTTTGCTGCAGCTCCCTCCTAACCCTACTATAGCTCGCCTTTCCCCAGTTCAGCACACTCCCGTTCGGCCGGCACTCGTCCCTTTCCATTTTTATCCTAAAGTAGACGGACTTGTGGTCACTGTTCGCCACATGTTCGCCTACCTCTACCTCACCCACCTGCCCCGGCCAAGAGGTGGCGGATGGAGTTTAATGCGGAGAAGTGTGAGGTAATTCACTTTGGTGGGAATAACAGATGTGTCGAGTATAGGGCTAACGGGAGGACTTTGAATAGTGTGGATGAGCAGAGGGATCTAGGTGTATGTGTACATAGATCCCTGAAAGTTGGGAATCAAGTAGATAAGGTTGTTAAGAAGGCATACGGTGTCTTGGCATTTATTGGTAGGGGGATTGAATTTAGGAGTCGCAGCGTTATGTTGCAACTGTACACAACTCTGGTGCGGCCGCACTTGGAGTACTGTGTGCAGTTCTGGTCCCCACATTACAGGAAGGATGTGGAGGCTTTGGAGAGGGTGCAGAGGAGGTTTACCAGGATGTTGCCTGGTATGGAGGGGAGGTCCTATGAGGAGAGGCTGAGGGATTTGGGGTTATTTTCGCTGGAAAGAAGGAGGCTAAGAGGGGATCTTATTGAAACATATAAGATGATTAGAGGTTTAGATAGGGTGGATAGTAATAGCCTTTTTCCTCTGATGGAGAAATCTAGCACAAGGGCTTTAAATTAAGGGGGGGTAGTTATAGGACGGATGTCAGGGGTAGGTTCTTTACCCAGAGGGTGGTGAGGGATTGGAATGCCCTGCCTGCTGCAGTTGTAAATGCACCTAGTTTGGGGGCGTTTAAGAGATCTGTGGATAGGTTTATGGACGAAAAGGGATTGGTTTAGGCTAGTGGGTCATTGTTTTTGTAACTGGTCGGCGCAACATCGTGGGCCGAAGGGCCTGTTCTGCGCTGTAATGTTCTATGTTCTATGTTCTAAACCTCCTCTGCACCCTTTCAATATATTTCCTGTAGTGAGGCGACCAGAACTGCGCACAGTACTCCAAGTGGGGTCTGACAAGGGTCTTATAAAGTTGCAGCATTACCTCCCTACTCCTAAACTCAATCCCTCGATTGATGAAGGCCAGTACACCATACGCCTTCTTGACTACATCCTCTACCTGCGAGGCAGATTTAAGAGTCCTATGGACCCGGACCCCAAGGTTCTTCTGATCCTCTACACTGCTCAGAGTCTTACCCTTGCTATTGTACTCCTGCAACCCACTGGTTCTGCCAAAATGGACGACTACACATTTATCCATGTTGAAGTCCATCTGCCACTTCTCTGCCCAGTCTTGCATCCTATCTGTGTCTCGCTACAACTTCTGACATCCCTCCAGACTATCCACAACACCACCAACCTTCGTGTCATCGGCAAACTTGCTAACCCATCCCTCCACTTCCTCATCCAGGTCATTTATGAAAATGACAAACAGCAAGGGTCCCAGAACAGATCCCTGGGGCACCCCACTGGTGACTGACCTCCATGCAGAAAAAGACCCATCCACAACCACTCTCTGCCTTCTGTAGGCAAGCCAGTTCTGGATCCACAAGGCCAAAGGCCCTTGGATCCCATGCCCTCTCACCTTCTCAAGAAGTCTTGCATGGGGGACCTTATCAAATGCCTTGCTGAAGTCCATATAAACCACATCCACCGCTCTTCCTTCATCAATGTGTTCAGTCACATTTTCAAAGAACTCAACTAGCCTCATAAGGCAGACCTGCCCTTGACTAAGCCGTGCTGACTATTTCTGATCATTCTAAACTTCTCTACACGTTCATAAACCCTGTCCCTCAGGATCCTCTCCATCAGCTTACCAACCACTGACGTTAGACTCACCGGTCGGTAATTTCCCGGGCTAGCCCTGTTCCCTTTCTTGAATATAGGAACCATATTCGCAATCCTCCAATCCTCCAGAACTTCTCCCATCTCTACTGATGACGCAAAGATCATCGCCAGAGGCACTGCAATCTCTTCCCTCGCCTCCCACAGTATCCTGGGGTACATCCCATCTGGTCCCGGTGACTTATCTATCTTGATGCTATTCAAAATTTCCAACACATCCTCTTTCTTAATGTCCACATACTCAATCATTTCAGTCCACTACAAATACACTGAGGCAAAGTACTCATTAAGCACCTCTGCCATTTCTACCGGTTCCGCAAAGACTTTTCACCCTTCACCTTTTATAGGTCCTATTCCTTCACATCTCATCCTTTTAATCTTCACATATTTGGAGAACGCCTTGGTGTTCTCTTTAATCTTACCCACCAAAGCCTTCTCCTGAACCCTTCTGGCTCTCCTCATTTTCTTTTTAAGCTCCTTCCTACAACCCTTATACTCCTCTAGATCCTTAACTTCACCTAGCTTTCTGAACCTTTTGTACGCCTTTATTTTCTTTTTGACTAGCACATCTTGAGTATTGTGTGCAGTTTTAGTCTCCTAGTCTGAGGATTCTGGTCTGACATTCTTGCTACTGAGGGAGCCCAGCGAAGGTTCACCAGACTGATTCCTGAAATGGCAGGACTGTAATATGAAGAGAGATTGGATCGACTGGGCTTGTAAATTCACTGGAATTTAGAAGAATGAGGGGTGAATCTCATAAAAACATATAGAATCCTGATGGGACTGGACAGGCGGGATGCAGGGAGAATGTTCCTAATGTTGGCAAAGATCAGCGCTTGGGGTCATAGTCTAAGAATAAGGGATAAGCCAATCAGGATAGAGATGAGGAACAACTTCTTCACTCAGAAGTGAACTTATGGAATTCTCTACGACAGAAAGTTATTGGGGCCAGTTTGTTAGATATGTTCAAGAAGGAACTGGACATGGCCCTTGTGCCTAAAGGGATCAAGAGATATGGAGAGAAAGTGGGAGTGGGATACTGAGAGTGTATGATCAGCCATGATCATATTGAATGGTGGAGCAGGCTCGAGGGGCTGAATGGCCTCCTCCTGCATCTATTTTCTATGTTTCTATCATTTAACATATTTCTCAAAGCGCGAGAGCTCTATCACCAATCATTGTGCAACTGGAATAAAAACATTACCCTAATCAAGATGGAAACATTAAATATAACTTTCACTCAGCCAACTCCCTTTCCAAATCACTTCTGTCCCCTTTATTCCAGAATCTCTACCTCTGCTCACAAGTCTGTTCTGTGGCACTCAAACACCTTTGCAACTCGCTTTATACCCACATAACAATATTGTCCTCATCAATCCTATCCATCACCTCCTCAACAAACTCCAGAATGTTAGTTCAACATGAATTGCCTTTAATAAACCGTACTGAATTTCCAGAATTAATCTGATGGCAGCAGGAAAGAACCAACTCAAGAACAGCTTCTTCCCTGTTGCCAGCAGACTTTTGAATGGACCTACCCTGCATTAAGTTGATCTTTCCCTACACCCTCGCTATGACTGTAACAGTACATTCTGCACACTCTCATTTTCTTCCCTATGAACGGTATGCTTTGCCTGTATAGCATGTAAGAAACAATTTTTTTCACTGTGTACCAATACATGTGACAATGATAAATCAAATCAAAGAATTAATCTATCTTTAACCATGTGACTATTAATTTTGTCCCAGATATTTGGAAGCTTCTCTACCCCAGAAGCTAAACTTCCAGCCCTGCAATTGTGGATTTAAATCTACATTTTCTTTGAACAATGTTGTGATGATGTTGAATTTCCTGCCATATCCGAGTCTAAGGAAGATTGAACAAATGATGACCAAATTTCCACTTTGGATGCATCTCTTTTGGTCCTAGCATCTCACTAACCAGCTGTACTGACAATCAATTGAACACTTCCATATTAAAATTAAGAGATGTGTTGAGATAGAGATAAGTGGAGAGAGAGAATTGGAGACAGATAGATTAAGAGAGAAAGAACTGGAGAGACAGAGAGAGGAAATTGATGGATAGGACCAAGGTGAACTGTGGATCTGGGAATTTCACACTCAGTACAGCGCTGCCTCTTGTTGGACTAATATTCAATCCACAGGTTTGTAACTGGAATTCTCTGGTACATGGGTTTGATGAAATATAACTTCTCCACAAGTGTCGGTATTTAATAACCTTCCCCTGTAATCAGTGAGTGACTACTTGTCGGACAATCGCAGAGAAAGTCAGTACATTTCAGAATGTGTTTAAAACACTCTTTATTTCAGATTGAGCTGATACATGAGGTTTCAGACTATTGGCTGCCCTGATAGTCTAAGATCAAATAACAGTGAAATTGATACTGAAGATTCTCAAAGTCGATTCTCCAATGAATGATCTGAGGGTCCAGTGGGTTCCGATCTTCAGAAGGTGGTCAAATTGCCTAAATCTCAAATCCTACCCTTTGCTACCAGACAACATCCCCCCCCACATCACTCCGCAGGATCCAGACAATGCCCCCCTGACTCCTCAAGACCCAGACAGTGCCCCTCCCACTCCCCAAGACCCAGACGGTGCCCCTCCCACTCCCCAAGACCCAGACGGTGCCCCTCCCACTCCCCAAGACCCAGACTCTGCCCCCCCACAACTCCTCAAGAAACAAACGGTGCCCCTTCCCACTTCCCAATACCTAGACTCTCCCCCCACAACTTCCCAAGACTCAGACGGTGCCCCCTCCCACTTCCCAATACCTAGACTCTCCCCCCCAACTTCCCAAGACCCAGATGGTGCCCGTTCCCACTTCCCAAGATTCAGACGGTGCCCCTCCCACTTTCCAATACCTAGACTCTTCCACAACTCCCCAAGACCCAGACGGAGACCCCTCCCAATCCCTAAGGCCCAGATGGTGCCCTTTCCCACTCCCCAAGACCCAGTCTGTTGCCCTTCTCCCTCTCTATGACTCTGTCTATTCCACCCCCCCTGCCCCCCCCCCCCCACCCCCACCCCGCTTCCCCTCCAGATCCCTTTAGGGTCCTTCACCCCATTAATAGTTGTCTAGTGATTGATTCAAGAAGGCAGCTCCTCCCTCACAGAACCCAGTCGTGACCTTGCTGCACCCCTAGTGTCCCTCATCTCACCTCAATCCTGTCACCCAGGTGTCCCTGAAACTAAAGGGCTTCTTGTAAGCCAATGTGCCTTCAACCTCATGCCCATGGTGACTAGTTGGTGATGGTGAAACACCCTTGTGTGTTCCACTGCTGGTCACGGATTCGGCGCATAGACTGAATCTGAGGCCGATGAGCATCCCACTCATTCCAATGCCTGTACTCGCCTTTCTCCAAGAGGAACTGGTAACCACGGTAACCAGGGTATTCATATCCCACCCATCTGCCGAGAGACAGAATGAGAGAGTGAGGGAGGCAAAGGATAAAGAATCATGTAAACAATCATAATGGCGATGATGGTCACCTGATCTGAGACAGCCAGTATGCAATTGGAAAGAATATGTCATACCTGCTCACATCTATGAATATCACGATAAGCCAGTTACAGAAGGAAATTGATCTAATTGGGCAGCACTGTGGCAATGGTAAATTTGGGCCCATAGAATCCTACAGGACAGAAGGAGGCCATTTGGCCCATTAAGTCTGCACTGACCACAAACACACCCAAGCCCTATCCCCATATCCCCATGCATGTACGCTAGTTAGTCTGCCTGACACTAAAGGGTAATTTAGCATGGCCAATCCACCTAACCTGCACATCTTTGTACTGTGGGTGGAAACCAGAGTAAACTCTGCCCTCCCCAACTCCCCAAGACCCAGACAATTCCCCTTCCCACTTCCCAAGACCCAGACAATTCCCCTTCCCACTTCCCAAGATCCAGTCTGTTCCCTTCCCCCTCTCCAGCCAAATCCTTTTAGGGTCCTTCACCAAAGGAAGGACCTTTAGTGAAAGGAGGAAACCCACACAGACACGGGGAGAATGTGCAAATTCAACACAGTGACCCAAGCCGGGTACTTGGTCCTGTGAAGTAGCAGTGCTAACCATTGTGCCACCATGGCCCCCCCCACTTCCTGTGGCTCCACACATAAGAACAAAGAACAAAGAAAATTCCAGCACAGGAACAGGCCTTTTTGCCCTCCAAGCCTGCACTGACCATGCTGCGTGTCTGAAGTAAAAGCCCCCACCTTCTGGGGCCAATCCCCCTGTTCCCATCCTTTTTATGTATTTGTCCAGATGCCTCTTAAAACTCACTAATGTACCTGCTGCCACTATCTCCCACAGCAACGAGTTCCAGGCACCCACCACTCTCTGTGTAAAAAATCTCCCTCGTACATCTCCTTTAAACCTTGTCCCTCGCACCTTAAACCTGTGCCCCCAGTAATTGACTCTTCCACCCTGGGAAAAAGCTTCTGACTATCCACTCTGTCCATGCCCCTCATAATCTTGTAGACTTCTATCAGGTCTCCCCTCAGCCTCCATCAT
Organism: Prionace glauca; assembly: GCA_037974335.1. NCBI lineage: Eukaryota > Metazoa > Chordata > Chondrichthyes > Carcharhiniformes > Carcharhinidae > Prionace > Prionace glauca. The sequence goes on from CM075740.1 coordinate 60,274,833, forward strand.
TCCAGTGAGAACAAACCAAGTTTCTCCAACCTCTCCTCATAGCTAATGCCCTCCATACCAGGCAACATCCAGGTAAATCTTTTCTGTACCCTCTCCAAAGCCTCCACATCCTTCTGGTAGTGTGGCGACCAGAACTGAACACTATATTCCAAGTACAGTGTAACTAAGGTTCTAAAAAGCAACAACATGATTTGCCAATCTTTAAACTCAATGTCCAGGCCGGTGAAGACAAGCATGCCGTATGCCTTCTTGACTACCTTCTCTACCTATGTTGCCACTTTCAGTGAGCTGTGTACCTGTACACCCAGATCTCTTTACCTATCAATATTCTGAAGGGTTCTGCCATTTACTGTATATTTCCTATCTGTATTAGACCTTCCAAAATGCATTAACTCCATCTGCCATCTCTCCACCCAAGTCTCCAACTGATCTATATCCTGCTGTGTCCTCTGATAGTCCTCATCACTATCCACAAATCCACCAACCTTTGTGTCATCCGCAAACTTACTAATCAGTCCAGTTACATTTTCCTCCAAATCATTTATATATATTACAAACAGCAAAGGTCCCAGCACTGATCCCTGAGGAACACCACTTGTCACAGCCCTCCATTCAGAAACACACCCTTCCACTGCTACCCTCTGTCTTCTTTGACCGAGCCAGTTTTGTACCCACTTTGCCCCCTCACCTCTGATCCCATGCAGCTTCACCTTCTGCACCAGTCTGCCATGAGGGACCTTGTCAAAGGCCTTACTGAAGTCCATGTAGACAACATCCACTGCCCCACCCTCATCAATCATCTTCGTCACTTCCTCGAAAAACTTGGTTAAGTTAGTGAGACACGACCTCCCCTTCACAAAACCATGTTGCCTCTCACTAATACACCCACTTATTTCCAAGTGGGAATAAATCCTGTCTCGAAGAATCCTCTCCAATAATTTCCCTACCACTGATGTAAGGCTCACCGGCCTGTAATTACCTGGATTATTCTTGCTACCCTTCTTAAACAAAGGAACAACATTGGCTATTCTCCAATCCTCTGGGACTCCCCTGTAGTCATGATGTAGAGATGCTGGGGTTGCTCTGGAGTAAATACAGTAAGAAGTCTCACAACACCAGTTAAAGTTCAACAGGTTTATTTGGTAGCAAAATCCACCAGCTTTCGGAACGCTGCTGCTTCGTCAGGTGAGTGGGAGTTCTAGTCACAAACAGGGTATATAAAAACACAAACTCAATTTACAAAAAATGATTGGAATGCGAATCTTTACAGGTAATCAAGTCTTAAAGGTACAGACAATGTGAGTGGAGAGAGGGTTAAGCACAGGTTAAAGAGATGTGAATTGTCTCCAGACAGGACAGTTAGTGAGATTTTGCAAACCCAGGCAAGTCACAGGGGTTACAGATAGTGCGACATGAACCCAAGATCCCCGTTGAGGCCGTCCTCATGTGTGCGGAACTTAGCTATCAGTCTCTGCTCAGCGACTCTGCGCTGTCGTGAGTTGTGAAGGCCACCTTGGCTTGCAAAGCTCACACTGTCTGTACCTTTAAGACTTGATTACCTGTAAAGATTCACATTCCAATCATTATTTTGTAAATTGAGTTTGTGTCTTTATATACCTTGTTTGTGATTAGAACTCCCACTCACCAGACGAAGGAGCAGCACTCTGAAAGCTAGTGGCTTTTGCTACCAAAGAAACCTGTTGGACTTTAACCTGGTGTTGTGAGACTTCTTACTGCACTTCCCCTGTAGCCAGTGAACTTACAAAGATTTCTCACAAAACTCCAGTAATTTCCTCCCTTGCCTCTCTCAGAATATATGGACTGTAGAAAGGAGGTTAAAAGGGAAATTAGGAGAGCCAGAAGGGGTCATGAGAAGACCTTGGCGGGTAAGATTAAGGAAAATCCCAAGGCCTTCTATAAATATGTGAAAGGTAAAAGGGTGAGAAGGGAAAGGATAGGACTTATAAAAGGTGAAGGAGGAAAGGTCTGTGTGGAACCAGAAGAAATGGCGGAGGTGCTTAATGAGTACTTTGCCTCAGTATTCACAGTGGAAGCTGATTTGGGAGATCTCGCTATGGACTTGCAGCAGATGGAAAAGATTGAGTACGTGGACATTAAGGAGGAGGATGTGTTAGAACTTTTGAATTCTATCAAAATAGATAAGTCACCGGGACCAGATGGGATGTACCCCAGGATACTGTGGGAGGCCAGGGAAGTGATTGCAGAGCCCCTGGCGATAATCTTTGCGTCGTCAATGGAGACGGGAGAGGTTCCGGAAGATTGGAGGATTGCGGATGTAGTCCCTATTTTCAAGAAAGGGAACAGAGATAGCCCGGGAAATTACCGCCCGGTGAGTCTGACCTCAGTGGTTGGTAAGCTGATGGAGAGGCTTCTGAGGGACAAGATTTACGAGCATTTGGAGAGGTTTGACATGATCAGGAATAGTCAGCATGGATTTGTCAAGGGCAGGTCGTGCCTTACGAGCCTAGTTGAGTTCTTCGATAATGTGACTCAACACATTGACGAAGGAAATGCCGTGGACGTAGTGTACATGGACTTCAGCAAGGCTTTTGATAAGGTCCCCCATGCAAGACTTCTTGAGAAGGTGAGAGGGCATGGGATCCAAGGGCCTTTGGCCTTGTGGATCCAGAACTGGCTTGCCTGCAGAAGGCAGAGAGTGGTTGTGGATGGGGCTTTTTCGGAATGGAGGTCAGTCACCAGTGGGGTGCCCCAGGGATCTGTTCTGGGACCCTTGCTGTTTGTCATTTTCATAAATGACCTGGATGAGGAAGTGGAGGGATGGGTTAGCAAGTTCGTTGATGACACGAAGGTCGGCGGTGTTGTGGATGGTCTGGAAGGATGTCAAAAGTTGCAGCAGGACATAAATAGGATGCAGGAATGGGCGGAGAAGTGGCAGATGGACTTCAACGCGGATAAATGTGTAGTCGTCCATTTCGGCAGAACCAACGGGATGAACGAGTACACTATCAAGGGCAGGAGTCTTAGTAGCGTTGAAGAGCAGAAGGATCTCGGGGTCCGGGTCCACAGGACTCTTAAATCGGCCTCGCAGGTGGAGGAGGTGGTCAAGAAGGCGTATGGTGTACTGGCCTTCATTAATCGAGGGATTGAGTTTAGGAGTCGGGAGGTAATGCTGCAACTTTACAGGACCCTCGTCAGGCCTCATTTGGAGTACTGTGCGCAGTTCTGGTCGCCTCACTATAGGAAAGACGTAGAAGCTATTGAAAGGGTGCAGAGGAGATTTACAAGGATGTTGCCTGGACTGGGAGGCATGCCTTATGAAGATAGGTTGAGGGAGCTGGGACTCTTTTCCCTGGAGAGGCGAAGGTTGAGAGGCGACCTGATAGAAGTTAATAAAATGTTGAGAGGAATAGATAGAGTGGACTCTCAGAGGCTATTTCCCCGGGTTGAAATGGTCGCTACGAGAGGACACAGATTTAAGGTGCGGGGAGGGAAGTACAGAGGTGATGTTAGGGGTAAGTTTTTCACTCAGAGGGTGGTGAGTGAATGGAATCGGCTGCCGTCATCGGTGGTGGAGGCGAACTCGCTGGGGTCTTTTAAAAGACTTCTGGATGAGTATATGGGGTTTAATGGGATTGGGGGTTATAGATAGGTCTATAGATTGGTGGGGTTGATGTGATCAGCGCAACTCGAGGGCCGAAGGGCCTGTTTGTGCTGTAATGTTCTATGTTCAGTATTCTGGGGTATATCCCATCAGGCTCTGGAGACTTGTCAACCTTAATGTTTCTCAAGAACCCCAATACCTCCTTTTTGATATCAACATGACTCAAACTATCTACACATCCTTTCCCAGACTCATCATCCACTAAGTCCTTCTCTTTGGTGAATACTGACACAAAGTACTCATTTAATATCTCGCCCATTTCCTCTGGCTCCACACCTTGGACAAATAAACTGGAAGGAGGCATTCTTAGGGAAAAGTACCGAAGGAAGGTGGCGGATATTCAAGGAATGTTTGTCTGGCGCTCTGCATGACAATGTTCCAATAAGGCAAGGGGGTTTTGGTAGGTCGCGGGAACCGTGGTGCACGAAGGCTGTGTTGAACCTAGTCAGGAGGAAAAGGAAGGTGTACAAAAGGTTCAGGGAACTAGGAGAGGTTAAGGATCTTGAAGAATATAAGGACTGTAGAAAGGAGGTTAAAAGGGAAATTAGGAAAGCCAGAAGGGGTCATGAGAAGACCTTGGCGGGTAAGATTAAGGAAAATCCCAAGGCCTTCTATAAGTATGTGAAAGGTAAAAGGGTGAGAAGGGAAAGGATAGGACCTATAAAAGATGAAGGGGGAAAGGTCTGTGTAGAACCAGAGGAAATGGCGGAGGTGCTTAATGAGTACTTTGCCTCAGTATTCACAGTGGAAGCTGATTTGGGAGATCTTGCTATGGACTTGCAGCAGGTGGAAAAGATTGAGTACGTGGACATTAAAGAGGAGGATGTGTTAGAACTTTTGAATTCTATCAAGGTAGATAAGTCGCCGGGACCAGATGGGATGTACCCCAGGATACTGTGGGAGGCCAGGGAAGTGATTGCAGAGCCCTTGGCGATGATCTTTGCGTCGTCAATGGAGACGGGAGAGGTTCCGGAAGATTGGAGGATTGCGGATGTAGTCCCTATTTTCAAGAAAGGGAACAGAGATAGCCCGGGAAATTACCGCCCGGTGAGTCTGACCTCAGTGGTTGGTAAGCTGATGGAGAGGCTTCTGAGGGACAAGATTTACGAGCATTTGGAGAGGTTTGACATGATCAGGAATAGTCAGCATGGATTTGTCAAGGGCAGGTCGTGCCTTACGAGCCTAGTTGAGTTCTTCGATAATGTGACTGAACACATTGACGAAGGAAGTGCCGTGGACGTAATGTACATGGACTTCAGCAAGGCTTTTGATAAGGTCCCCCATGCAAGACTTCTTGAGAAGGTGAGAGGGCATGGGATCCAAGGGCCTTTGGCCTTGTGGATCCAGAACTGGCTTGCCTGCAGAAGGCAGAGAGTGGTTGTGGATGGGTCTTTTTCGGAATGGAGGTCAGTCACCAGTGGGGTGCCCCAGGGATCTGTTCTGGGACCCTTGCTGTTTGTCATTTTCATAAATGACCTGGATGAGGAAGTGGAGGGATGGGTTAGCAAGTTCGCTGATGACACGAAGGTCGGCGGTGTTGTGGATGGTCTGGAAGGATGTCAAAAGTTGCAGCAGGACATAGATAGCATGCAGGAATGGGCGGAGAAGTGGCAGATGGACTTCAACGCGGATAAATGTGTAGTCGTCCATTTCGGCAGAACCAACGGGATGAACGAGTACACTATTAAGGGCAGGGGTCTTAGTAGCGTTGAAGAGCAGAAGGATCTCGGGGTCCGGGTTCACAGGACTCTTAAATCGGCCTCGCAGGTGGAGGAGGTGGTCAAGAAGGCGTATGGTGTACTGGCCTTCATTAATCGAGGGATTGAGTTTAGGAGTCGGGAGGTAATGCTGCAACTTTACAGGACCCTCGTCAGGCCTCATTTGGAGTACTGTGCGCAGTTCTGGTCGCCTCACTATAGGAAAGACGTAGAAGCTATTGAAAGGGTGCAGAGGAGATTTACAAGGATGTTGCCTGGACTGGGAGGCATGCCTTATGAAGATAGGTTGAGGGAGCTGGGACTCTTTTCCCTGGAGAGGCGAAGGTTGAGAGGCGACCTGATAGAAGTTTATAAAATGTTGAGAGGAATAGATAGGGTGGACTCTCAGAGGCTATTTCCCCGGGTTGAAATGGTCGCTACGAGAGGACACAGATTTAAGGTGCGGGGAGGGAAGTACAGAGGTGATGTTAGGGGTAAGTTTTTCACTCAGAGGGTGGTGAGTGAATGGAATCGGCTGCCGTCGTCGGTGGTGGAGGCGAACTCACTGGGGTCTTTTAAAAGACTTCTGGATGAGTATATGGGGTTTAATGGGATTGGGGGTCATAGATAGGTCTATAGATTGGTGGGGTTGATGCGATCGGCGCAACTCGAGGGCCGAAGGGCCTGTTTGTGCTGTAATGTTCTATGTTCTATGTTCTATAGGTTCCCTCTCTTGTCCTTGAGTGGGCCAATCCTCTCCCTGGCCACCCTCTTGCTCTTTATATATGTATAAAAAGCCTTGGGATTTTCCTTAATCCTGCTGGCCAATGATTTTTTGTAACCCCTTTTAGCCGTCCTTACCCCTTGTTTAAATTTCTTTCTACTTTCCTTGTAGAAAGAACAAAGAACAACACAGCAAGGGAAACAGGCCCTTCGGCCCAACGAGCCCGCGCCGCCGTCCCATGGTCAGTGACCTATTCATGATTTTAGTCTATGCCTAATGTGTGAGGATCAGGGCGGTCCAATATAGGGACAATTTGTTACCCAATCAATCAGCCTAAAAGCATATTTTTGGGATGTGGGAGGAAACCGGAGCACCCGGAGGAAACCCACGCAACCACGGGGAGAACGCGCAAACTCCCACGGACACAGGCCCAAATCCATGTGTCCGCACAGCAACAGAGATAGTCTATGAGCTGTCATGTTGCCCTCGAGATGGTCCAGTTTCCGCACACCAACGACATGAAGCAGTAGGCAACTCCCGAAGCAACATCCAAGAGCAGCCCACCACAACCTGCCGCCCGCATGCCCCTTGCTGGACTTAAATGCCTGTGGACAAAAAATTCATTATTAAAAAGACTCTACATCCCTAAGGCTAAAACTGAATCCCAAGCCTACAATGTTTAGTAAGGCCTGCTATATCCCCCTATATGTAGACCGCTCATGTGGCTGTCCAAGTGACTCTTGAACAACCCTAGCGTGCCTGCTTCCACCACCTTACTCGGCAGTGCATTCCACATCCCCACTACCCTTTGTGTGAAAAACTGCCCTCTAATATTAGTCTTATATCTAGCCCCCCTCACCCTAAGCCCGTGACCCCTCGTTCTATCCATTTCTAATAGCGGAAAAAGCTTACCACCATTTACTCTATCTATCCCCTTCATAATCTTATAAACCTCTATTAGATCCCCCCTCAGCCGACGTCTCTCAAGGGAAAACAGCCCAAGTGCGTTCAATCTTTCCTCGTAAGACAGCCCTTCCATACCAGGCAACATCCTGGTAAATCTCCTCTGCACTCTCTCCAGGATCTCTACATCCTTCCGGTAGTACGGCGACCAGAACTGGACGCAGTACTCCAGGTGAGGCCTAACCAACGTTCTATACAACTGCATCATCAGACTCCTACTCTTATATTCTATACCCCTTCCTATGAAGGCTAACATACCATACGCTTTCCTCATCACATTCTGCACCTGCACCGACACCTTCAGGGACTTGTGTACCTGCACCCCCAGGTCTCTCTGCGTATCTATACTCCGGATAGTTCTACCTTTTATCGTATAACTCCCCTCCACATTATTCCGGCCAAAGTGCATCACCTCGCATTTCTCCGGATTAAATTCCATTTGCCATCTATCTGCCCAATCTACCAGCCTGTCTATGTCCTGTTGCATTGCCAGGCACTGCTCCTCAGTACCCGCCAATCCAACCATCTTAGTGTCATCAGCAAATTTGCTGATCACACCACCTACTCCCTCTTCCAAGTCATTAATATATACTACAAATAGTAGAGGTCCTAGTACCGAGCCCTGCGGCACCCCACTGGTGACAGACCTCCAATTGGAAAAGGAGCCTTCCACTACTACCCGCTGTCTCCTCGTCCCAAGCCAGTATTTCACCCATCTACATACCTGGCCTTGTATCCCATGAGCCTTCACCTTTTCTATCAGCCTACCGTGAGGGACCTTGTCAAACGCCTTACTGAAATCCATATAGACAACATCAACGGCTTGTCCTTCGTCAACCGTTTTTGTCACCTCTTCAAAAAATTCCAATAGATTCGTAAGGCACCACCTCCCTGTAACGAAGCCATGCTGCGTATCCCTGATCAGATTGCAGCGCTCCAGATGTTCATACATCCTATCCTTGAGGATCCTCTCCATTATGTTGCCTATAACTGAAGTCAAGCTCACTGGCCTATAGTTCCCTGGGTTATCCCTCTGACCCTTCTTAAACAACGGTACTACATTTGCAATCCGCCAATCCTCTGGGACCTCACCTGTGTCCAAAGAAGAGACAAAGATTTGCGTCAGAGGCCCAGCAATTTCATCCCTCACCTCCCTTAGCAGCCTGGGATAGATGCCATCAGGACCTGGAGATTTATCCGTCTTTATACTGTCTAAAAGTCCTAACACCTCTTCCCTCGTGATGACTACTTCCCTCAACGGATCCTCAAACTCCTCAAGCACAGCACCAGACATCAGACCCCTCTCCTGCGTGAATACTGACGCAAAGTATTCATTCAAGATCTCCCCCATTCCCCCAGGCTCCAAGCATAGTTCCCCTCCTCTGTCCCTGAGAGGACCAATGTTCCCTCTAACCATCCTTTTGTTTCTAATATAGGAGTAAAATGCCTTAGGATTTTCCTTAATCCTACCCGCCAAAGCCATTTCGTGGCCCCTTTTTGCCTTTCTGATGCCCCTTTTAAGTTCTCTCCTACATTCTCTGTATTCTTCTAACACTATCTCTGTCCTCAAATGCCTAGATCTAGTGTACACCTCCCTCTTTCTCCTGACCAGGTCCTCAATATCCCTAGTTATCCATGGCTCTCTAATCCTACCTTTCCCATCCTTCCTCTTGACCGGCACATGTCTTTCCTGCAAAGATTTTAGTTTTCCCTTGAGAGACTCCCACATACCCAGCGCGACCTACCATTAAACAGCGTACCCCAGTCCGTATCGTTAAGATCCTGCCTAATCCGGTTGTATCTAGCCCTCCCCCAGTTTAACACCCTCCCCTTAGGACAGGCTTCATCTTTATCCATTAATATCTTGAACCAGACAGAGTTGTGGTCACTGTTAGCCACATGCTCTCCTACCTCAACGTCAACCACCTGCCCAGGCTCATTCCCCAGAACCAAGTCCAGTATAGCCCCCTCCCTGGTCGGTCTATCCACGTACTGCTCCAGGGATCCTTCCATTACACACTGTACAAATTCCTCCCCGTCAGCACCCTCTGATCTCAGTACATTCCAATCTACCCCGGGGAGATTAAAATCTCCCACTACCACCACCCTATTCTTCCTGCACTTATCTAGAATGTCCCTGCTTATCCCTTCTTCCACAGCCCTCAGGCTGTTGGGCGGTCTGTAGTAAACACCCAACATAGTAACATCTAGAACCAGCATAGAACCCTACAGTGCAGAAACAGGCCCTTCGGCCCATCGAGTCTGCACTGAACACAATCCCACCCAGACCCTATCCCCATATCCCTACACATCTCCCTTCCTATCCCCATATCCCTACACATCTCCCTTCCTATTCCTCAACTCCACCCATAGCGACTCGATTCCTATATCCTCCATACCTCCCTCCCTCTGCACTGCTATGTTGCAATCCTTAACTAACAACGCCACTCCCCCACCTCTCAGCGACCCACCCCTATCTCGCCTGAAACACTTATACCCAGGAACATTCAACTGCCAGTCCTGCCCTTCCTTTAACCAAGTCTCTGTCACTGCCACCACTTCCAACTTCCTTTCGAACATTAATGCCTTCAGTTCATCTGTTTTGCCAGTCACACTCCTAGCATTGAAACACATGCACCGAAGACCCTCAGAAACAATCCGATCCTTCTTCCTACCCTCCAGGCTTACCCTATCCCCAATCCCAGTTCCGTCTACCTCCCCACCCCCCCTCCATATTAGTTTAAACCCTGCCGATACACTCCAGCTAACCTTCCAGCTAAGATATGCATGCCCTTCCCAGTTAACTGTACCCCATCCCTCTTGTATATTTGCCCCTCTTTCATAAAGACTTCCCAGTGGGCTACACTTTCTTCGTGTGTTCCCAGCCTCCTAGCTTTGACAAATGTTTCCTTTTTCTCTTTGACTAGGCTCACAATATCTCTCGTTCTCTGAGGTTCCCAAAATTTGCCATACTAATCCCTCTTCCTTACAGGAATGTGCCAGTTCTGAATCCCTATCTATTTAATCCCACTTAATGCTGCAACTTTATAAGACCCTTGTCAGACCCCACTTGGAGTACTGTGCGCAGTTCTGGTCGCCTCATTACAGGAAGGATGTGGAAGCTATTGAGAGGGTGCAGAGGAGATTTACAAGGATGTTGCCTGGACTGGGAGGCATGCCTTATGAAGATAGGTTGAGGGAGCTGGGACTCTTTTCCCTAGAGAGGCGAAGGTTGAGAGGCGACCTGATAGAAGTTTATAAAATGTTGAGAGGAATAGATAGGGTGGACTCTCAGAGGCTATTTCCCCGGGTTGAAATGGTTGCTACGAGAGGACACAGATTTAAGGTGCGGGGAGGGAAGTACAGAGGTGATGTTAGGGGTAAGTTTTTCACTCAGAGGGTGGTGAGTGAATGGAATCGGCTGCTGTCGGTGGTGGTAGAGGTGAACTCGCTGGGGTCTTTTAAGAGACTTCAGGGGAGTTAATGAGATTGAGATAGGCCTGGTGGGTATGGATATGATTGGTGCAACTTGTGGGCCGAAGGGTCTGTTTGTGCTGTAGTTTTCTATGTTCTATGTTCTTACACTTACACTTGAAAGCCTCCACATGCCAGATGTTGATTTGACCTCAAACATCTGCCCCCAATCTACATTCTTCAGTTCCTGCATAATATTGTTGTAATTAGTCTCCCCTCCAATTTAGCACCTTCACTTGAGGACTACAGTTATCTTTATCCATCAGGACATTAAAGCTTACTGAATTGTGGTCACTGTTCCCAAACTGCTCCCCTACCGAAACATCGATCACCTGTCCAGGCTCATTCCCCAATACCAGGTCTGGTATGGCCCCTTCCCTAGTTGGACTATCTACATACTGTTTCAGGAAGCCCTCCTGGATGCCCCTTAGAATCTCTACCCATCCACACCCCTAGCATTAAGTGAGGCCCAGTCAATATTATGTAAGTTAAAATCTCCCACCACATCTCTGTTACTTTAACGCCTTGTCAAAGTTTGCCTACATAACCGTTCCTCAATCTCCCACTGGCAGTTGGGCGGACTATAGTAAACCCCCTACATTGTGACTCACCTTCCCTATTCCTGAGCTCTTACCCATATTGTCTCACTGTATGAACGGGAAGGATGTAGAGGCTTTACAGGAAGGATGTAGAGGCTTTGGAGGGGGTGCAGAGGAGGTTTACCAGGATGTTGCCTGGTATGGAGGGGAGATCGTATGAGGAGAGACTGAGAGATTTGGGGTTGTTTTCGCTAGAAAGAAGGCGGCTAAGAGGGGATCTCATTGAAACATATAAGATGATTAGAGGTTTAGACAGGGTAGATAGTGATAGCCTTTTTCCTAGGATGGAGAAAGCTAGCACGAAGGGGCATGACTTTAAATTAAGGGGGGGTAGTTATAGGACTGATGTCAGGGGTAGGTTCTTTACCCAGAGGGTGGTGAGGGACTGGAATGCCCTGCCTGCTGCAGTTGTAAATGCACCTAGTTTGGGGACGTTTAAGAGATCCGTGGATAGGTTTATGGATGAAAAGGGATTGGTTTAGGCTAGTGGGTCATTGTTTTGTAACTGGTCGGCGCAACATCGTGGGCCGAAGGGCCTGTTCTGCGCTGTAATGTTCTATGTTCTATGTTCTAACCCTCCGAGGTGTCCTCCCACAGTACAGCTGTGATATTCTCCTTAACCAATAGTGTAACTCCCCCACCTCTTTTACATCCCCCTCTATCCTGCCTGAAACACCTATATCCTGGAACATTAAGCTGCCAATCCTGTCCTTCCCTTAACCAAATTTCTGTAATGGCAACAACATCATAATTCCAAGTACTAATCCGAGCTCTAAGTTCACCTTGCCTTACCTGTTAATCTTCTTGCATTGAAACAAATGCCCTTCAGTCCACCAGACCCTCTCTGATTAGCAATCCCACCCTGCCTGCAGTTTCTATGAGTCTTACTGGCCTTTCTAGTTCCCCTTCAATTAATTCACCTTTACTTTGGGTCCCAACCCCCCGCCAAACGAGTTTAAATCCTCCTGTGTAACACTAGCCAGAATATTTATGCCTTTCCAGCTTAGATGCTTCCCTCCATTGTCCTTGAGCGGGCCTACTCTTGCTCTTGCCACACTCTTGCTCCTAATGATGCAAAGAACAAAGAACAGTACAGCACAGGAAACAGGCCCTTCGGCTCTCCCAGCCTGCACCGCTCATTGGTCCAACTAGACTATTCGTTTGTATCCCTCCATTCTCAGTCTGCTCATGTGGCTATCCAGATAAGTCTTAAATGATCCCAGATTGTCCACCTCTACCACCCTGCTTGGCAGTGCATTCCAGGCCCCCACCAGCCTCTGTGTAAAATACATCCCTCTGACATCTGTGTTAAACCTTGTCTCCCTCACCTTGAACCTGTGACCCCTTATGTTCGTCACCTCTGCCCTGGGAAAAAGTTTCCCACCGTTCACTCTATCTATGCCCTTCATAATTTTATACACCTCTATTAGGTCTCCGCTCAAAGAACAACCCCGGTTTATCCAATCTCTCCTCATAGCTAAGACCCTCCATACCAGGCAACATCCTGGTAAACCTCCTCTGTACTTATGTTCTTATGTTCTTATGTACTCTCTCCAAAGCCTCCACATCCTTCTGGCACTGTGGCGACCAGAACTGGACGCAATATTCCCAATGTGGCCTAACTAACGTTCTATATAGCTGCAACATCACATGCCAACTTTTATACTCTGTGCCCTATCCTATAAAGGCAAGTGTGCCATATGCCTTCTTCACCACCCTTTCCACCTGTGCTGCCACCTTTAAGGATCTGTGGACTTGCACACCCAGGTCCCTCTGTTGTGTCTATACTCCTGATGGTTCTGTATTGTGTAGCTGCCCCCTACACTAGTTCTACCAAAATGCATCACTTCACATTTATCTGGATTAAATTCCATCTGCCATTTCTCAACCCAATTTTCCAGCCTATCTATATCCTGCTGTATTCTCTAACAATGTTCATCGCTATCCACAAGTCCAGCCATCTTTGTGTCGTCTGCAAGCTTACTGATCACACCAGTGACATCATCTTCCAAATTATTTATATATATCACAAATAGCAGAGGTCCCAGTACAGAGCCCTGCGGAACACCATTAGTCACAGACCTCCAGCCGGTTAAAGACCCCTTCACTGCTACCCTCTGTCTTCTGTGGCCAAGCCAGTTCTCTACCCATCTAGCCACCTCTCCTTGTATCCCATGAGCCTTAACCTTTTTCACCAACCTGCCATGAGGGACTTTGTCAAAACACCTTACTGAAATCCATATAGACGACGTCCACGGCCCTTCCTTTGTCAACCGTTTTTGTCACCTCCTCAAAAAACTCCACCAAATTTGTAAGGCATGACCTCCCTCTTACAAAACCATGCTGTCTGTCACTAATGAGATTGTTCCATTCTAAATGTGCATACATCCTATCTCTAAGAATCCTCTCCAACAACTACCCAACCATGGACGTCAAGCTCACCGGCCTATAATTACCCAGGTTATCCCTGCTACCCTTCTTAACTAACGAGACCACATTTGCTATCCTCCATTTACATCTCATTGTTCCTGAGGAGCAGCATCAAGAGGCAGCGATTTTTGGGCGTGTGAGGAGGCATCAAGAAAGGTACATTTTCTGTTTATATTTTTTAACTTTTTATTTCTAGTGTAAAGTCGCGAGTTTCAGTGTTTTTTTTTAAATTAGTTAGAAACCGGAAATCATCACTAGGACACTTACCAGTAGTTGTAGTTTTTTTTCTTGGGTCCCTGACCCTATAAATTAGCGCAGAGAGGATACCCGATTCTCTACACTGGTAGAGAATCCCACCCTCCCACCTCCTCTAACCTAATTATAAGTGTGGGGGAAGTTTTTGTTTTGATTTTTTTTTTCTGCTGGTAATTGTTTCAGGGATGGCAGTTCAGGCTGTAAGCTGCATCTCCTGTGGGATGTATGTGGTGAGGGACTCCAGTAGTGTTTCTGGTGATTTTACTTGTAGGAAGTGTGTTCGATTGCAGCTTCTGGAGGAGCGTGTAAAGGAGCTGGAGGTGGAATTAGAGGAATTCCGCATAATTCGGGAGGCGGAGATGGAAATTGATAGGAGTTATAAGGAGATAGTCACTCCTAGAAATGAGTCTTGGGTCACTGCCAGGAGGAGGGGAAAGAAGCAAGTGGGGGGACAATCCCCTGGGGCTGTTCCCCTCCAAAATAGGTTTTCGGTCCTGGAGACTACAGTTGAGGAGGAATCAACTGGGGATAGCCAAAGGGAGCAGGTCTCTGGGGATGAGCCTATGTTGAAAGCTCAGGTGGTTAGGGGATGTAAAAGATTGGGCCTAGTGATTGGGGACTCCACAGTTAAGGGGACGGATAGGAGAGTCGGAAGTAATGGTAGGAACTCAGGGCTGGTGTGTTGCCTACCAGGGGCTGGGGTCCGGGATGTATCGGAAAGGGTATACAAGACTCTTAGGGGAGAGGGAGATCAACCCCAAGTTATAGTTCATGTGGGGACACATGACATAGGGAGGTTAAGGGAAGGGGATATTAAGCAGAGATTTATGGAGTTGGGGTGGAAACTAAAGGCCAAGTCAGACAGAGTGGTTATCTCTGGACTCTTGCCTGTGCCACGGGATAGTTTAGAGAGGAATAGGGAGAGGGAAAGTTTGAACTCGTGGCTGAGGGGTTGGTGCAGGAGGGAGGGGTTCAGGTACTTGAACAATTGGGGCTCATTTTGGGGAAGATGGGACCTCTATAAGAGGGATGGTCTACACCTGAACCAGAGGGGAATCAATATCCTGGGGGGTAAATTTGCTAAGGCTATGCAGGGAGGTTTAAACTGATTCGGAGGGGGGGTGGGATCCTGAGTAGAGGGGTTGAAAGTGAGGGGGGCATAGATGGGGACTGCAATGCACAGCATCGCAGGGGTGGGGTGGAGCAGGGTTTGAAATGTGTATACTTTAATACGAGGAGTATTCGCAATAAAGTGGATGAACTTGCAGCGTGGACCAGTACCTGGGACTTTGATGTTGTGGCCATTTCAGAGACATGGATAGAGCAGGGTCAGGAATGGATGTTGCAGGTCCCGGGGTTCAAATGTTTTAGTCGGAGTAGAGAAGGAGGTAGAAGGTGGGGAGGGGTAGAGTTATTGGTCAGAGACTGTATCACAGTGTCAGAGAGGAAGTTTGATGAGGACTTGTCTGTTGAGGTAGTATGGGCGGAGATTAGAAATAGGAAAGGAGAGATCACCCTGTTGGGAGTCTTTTATAGACCTCCAAAAAGTTCTAGAGAGGTTGAGGAAAGGATTGCGGAGACGATCCTGGATAGGAGTGAAAGTAATAGGGTAATTGTTATGGGGGATTTTAACTTTACTAATATTGATTGGAATAGCTATAGCTCTAGCTCATTAGAGGGGTCAGTTTTTGTACAAAGTGTGCAGGAAGGTTTTTTGACTCAGTATGTAGATAGGCCAACTAGAGGTGAGGCTATATTGGATTTGGTGCTGGGAAATGAGCCAGACCAGGTGCTAGACTTGGAAATTGGTGTGCATTTTGGTAATAGTGACCACAATTCGGTTATGTTCACCTTAGTGATGGAAAGGGATAGGCATGAATCTCGGGTCAGTAGTTTTAGCTGGGGGAAGGGTAATTATGAGGCTATTAGGAGAGAATTAGGAAGCATAGGTTGGACTAGGAGACTACAGGGACTGGGAATGTCCGAAATGTGGAGTTTTTTCAAGGAGCAGCTACTGCGAGTCCGTGATAGGTATGTCCCTGTCAGGCAAGGAGGAATTGGTAGAGCTAGGGAACCGTGGTGCACCAAAAAAGTTGATTCATTGGTTAAAAAGAAAAAGGAGGCTTATGTTCGGATGAGACTTGAGGGCTCAGGTAGTGCATTAGAAAACTTTAGATTGGCTAGGAGGGAGTTGAAGAGTGAGTTAAGAGGGCTAAAAGAGGACATGAGAAGACTTTGGCTGATAGGATTAAGGAGAATCCTAAAGCGTTCTATAGGTATATTAAGAACAGAAGGTTGGTTAGGGCAAGATTAGGGCCAGTTACAGACAGTAGAGGGAAGTTGTGTGTGGAACTGGAAGAGATTGGTGAGGCATTGAACCAATATTTCTCTTCGGTGTTCACACAGGGGGACATGGATATACCTGAGGAGGACACTGGGTTGCAGGGGTGTAAAGTAGACAGTATTGCAGTTGATAAGGGGGATGCGCCTAGTTTGGGGGAGTTTTAGAGATCCGTGGATAGGTTTATGGACGAAAAGGGATTGGTTTAGGTTAGTGGGTCATTGTTTTTTAACTGGTCGGCGCAACATCGTGGGCCGAAGGGCCTGTTCTGCGCTGTAGTGTTCTATGTTCCATGTGCTGAGTTACTATGAGTTGAGGAGGAACTTTTTCACTCAAAGGGTGGTGAATCTCTGGAATTCTCTGCCCGTTGAAGTGGTGGAGGCTGCCTCATTAAATATTTTTAAGACGTGGGTTGATGGGTTTTTGATAAGAGAAGGGATTAAGGGTTATGGGGAGAGGGCGGGAAGGTGGAACTGAGCCACGACAGATCAGCCATGATCTTATTGAATGGCGGGGCAGGCTCGAAGGGCCAGATGGCCTACTCCTGCTCCTATTTCTTATGTTCTTATGTTCTTAAGTGTATCCCAGGACACTGTGGGAGGTTAGGGAGGAAATTGCAGGTCCCCTAGCCGAGATATTTGAATCATCGATAGTCGCGGGTGAGGTGCCTGAAGATTGGAGAGTGGCAAATGTTGTGCTTTTGTTTAAAAAGGGCTGCGGGGAAAAGCCTGGGAACTACAGGCCAGTGAGACTCACATCTGTGGTGGGTAAATTGTTAGAAACTATTTTGAGAGACAGGATCTACAGACATTTAGAGACACAAGGACTGATTAGGGACAGTCAGCATGGCTTTGTGAGTGGAAAATCATGTCTCACAAATTTGACTGAGTTTTTTGAAGGGGTAACCAAGAAGGTAGATGAGTGCAGTGCAGTTGATGTTGTCTACATGGACTTTAGCAAGGCCTTTGACAAGGTACCGCATGGTAGGTTGTTGCATAAAGTTAAATCTCACAGTATCCAGGGTGAGGTATCTAAATGGATACAAAATTGGCTTCTTGACAGAAGCCAGAGGGTGGTTGTAGAGATTTGTTTTTCACACTGAAGGCCTGTAACCAGTGGTGTGCCTCAGGGATCAGTGCTGGGCCCACAGTTATTTGTTATTTATATTAATGATTTGGATGAGAATATAGGGGGCATGGTTAGTAAGTTTGCAGATGACACTAAGATTGGTGGAATAGCGGACAATGAAGAAAGTTATCTTGGATTACAACAGGATCTTGATCAATTGGGCCAGTGGGCTGATGAATGGCAGATGGAGTTTAATTTAGATAAATGTGAGGTGATGCATTTTGGTCAATTGAACCAGGGCAGGATTTAGAACATAGAACATAGAACATTACAGCGCAGAACAGGCCCTTCGGCCCACGATGTTGCGCCGACCAGTTACAAAACAATGACCCACTAGCCTAAACTAATCCCTTTTTGTCCATAAACCTATCCACAGATCTCTTAAACGCCCCCAAACTAGGCGCATTTACAACTGCAGCAGGCAGGGCATTCCAATCCCTCACCACCCTCTGGGTAAAGAACCTACCCCTGACATCCGTCCTATAACTACCCCCCCTTAATTTACTCAGTTAATGGTAAGGCGTTGGGGAGAGTTACAGAACAAAGAGATCTAGGGGTACAGGTTCATAGCTCCTTGAAAGTGGACTCACAGGTGGACAGAATGGTGAAGAAGGCATTCAGCATGCTTGGTTTCATCGGTCAGAACATTGAATACAGGAGTTGGGATGTCTTGTTGAAGTTGTACAAGACATTGGTAAGGCCACACTTGGAATACTGTGTGCAATTCTGGTCACCCTATTATAGAAGGGATATTATTAAACTAGAAAGAGTGCAGAAGACATTTACTAGGATGCTACCGGGATTTGATAGATTGAGTTATAAGGAGAGGCTGGAAAGACTCAGATTTTTTCCTCTGGAGCATAAGAGGCTGAGAGGTTGTCTTGTAGAGGTCTATAAAATAATCGGGGGCACAGATCAGCTAGAAAGTTAATATCTTTTCCCAAAGGTAGGGGAGTCTAAAACTAGAGGGCATAGGTTTAAGGTGAGAGGGGAGAGATACAAAAGTGTCCAGAGGGACAATTTTTTCACCCAGAGGGTGGTGAGTGTCTGGAACAAGCTGCCAGAGGCAGTAGTGGAGGTAGGTACAGTTTTGTCTTTTAATGAGATGTTGTGTCCTCTGGCTAGAACAAGGGGTCACAATCTCAGAATACAGGATTGGCCATTTACGACTGAGATGAGGAGAAAGTTCTTCACTCAAAATGTGGTGAATTTGTGGAATTCTCTCCCTCATAAAGCTGTGGAGGACAAGTCGCTGAATATTTTTAAAACATAAATAGATAGATTTCTAAACACTTAAAGTTTGGAGGGATAGTGTAGAGAACTGGAGTTAGGCATTATAAATACATAGGGGATAGGGCTGGGCGGGATTGTAATCAGTGCAGGCTTCCATTTGCTCTGTTTCTAAATTGGGTACATGATTGCTCTCCGGAATATCATACTATTATCCCATCTACCCCTTCTTCTGTTTAATGCAGATAGCAGTAATTCTCTGTCACTTCAGGGAGAACATGTCCCTGTCCACATCACAGGGCTGAGGTAGAGCCTGTCCTGGGCTCCCCATGCCAGCACGATAGTTAAGAAAGCCTACCAATGCCTCTACTTTCTCAGAAGACTAAGGAAATTTGGCATGTCCATGACAATGCTCACCAACTTTTACAGATGCACTATAGAAAGCATTCTTTCCGGCTGTATCACAGCTTGGTATTGTCTCTGCTCCACCAAGGCAGCAAGAAATAGAAAAGGTCATGAATGTAACCCAATCCATCACGCAAACCAGCCTTTCATCCATTAACTGTGTCTACACTTCCTGTTGCCTCGGCAAATCAGCCAACATAATTAAGGACCCTACAGACTCCAGACATTCTCTCTTCCATCTTTTTCCATCAGGAAAAAGATACAAAAGTCTGAGGTCACGCACCAATCGACTCAAGAACAGCTTCTTCCCTGCTGCTGTCAGAATGGACTTTGCTTGCATTAAGTTGATCTTTCTCTACACCCTCGCTGTGGCTGTAACACTACATTCTGCACTCTCTCATTTCCTTCTCTATGAATGGTATGCTTTGTCTGTGTAGTGCACAAGAAACAATACTTTTCACTGTGTGCTAGAGCATAAAACATTACAGCCCCTGATCTTACGTTGACCTGTGAAACCAGTCTAAAGCCCATCTAACCTAAACTATTCCAATATCATCCATATGTTTATCCAATGACCATTTAAATGCCCTTAATGTTGACGAGTCCACTACTGTTGCAGGCAGGGCATTCCACACCCTTACTACTCTCTGAATAAAGAACTGACCTCTGACCTTTGTCCTATTTCCATCACCCCTCAATTTAAAGCTATGTCCCCTCGTGTTAGCCAGCACCATCCAAGGAAAAAGGCTCTCACTGTCCACCCTATCTAATCCTTTGATCATCTTGTATGCCTCTATTAAGTCACCTCTTAACCTTCTTCTCTCCAACAAAAATAACCTCAAGTCCCTCAGCCTTTCCTCATAAGACCTTCCCACCATACCAGGCAACATCCTGGTAAACCTCCTCTGCACCCTTTCCAATGCCTCCACATCTTTCTTATAATGCGGTGACCAGAACTGTACGCAATACTCCAAGTGCAGCCACACCAGAGTTTTGTACAGTTGTAACATGACCTCACGGCTCCGAAATTCAATCCCTCTACCAGTAAAAGCTAACACACCGTACGCCTTCTTAACAACCTTATCAACCTGGGTGCCAACTTTCAGGGATCTGTGCACATGTACACTGAGATAGAACATTACAGCGCAGAACAGGCCCTTCGGCCCACGATGTTGCACCGACCAGTTACAAAACAATGACCCACTAACCTAAACCAATCCCTTTTCGTCCATAAACCTATCCACAGATCTCTTAAACGCCCCCAAACTAGGTGCATTTACAACTGCAGCTGGCAGGGCATTCCAATCCCTCACCACCCTCTGGGTAAAGAACCTACCCCTGACATCTGTCCTATAACTACCCCCCCTTAATTTAAAGTCGTGCCCCCTCGTGCTAGCTTTCTCCATCCTAAGAAAAAGGCTATCACTATCTACCCTGTCTAAACCTCTAATCATCTTATATGTTTCAATGAGATCCCCTCTTAGCCGCCTTCTTTCCAGCGAAAACAACCCCAAATCTCTCAGTCTCTCCTCATAGGATCTCCCCTCCATACCAGGCAACATCCTGGTAAACCTCCTCTGCACCCTCTCCAAAGCCTCCACATCCTTCCTGTAATGTGGGGACCAGAACTGCACACAAAACTCCAAGTGCGGCCGCACCAGAGTTGTGTACAGTTGCAACATGACGCTGCGACTCCTAAATTCAATCCCCCTACCAATAAACGTCAAGACACCGTATGCCTTCTTAACAAACTTATCTACTTGATTCCCAACTTTCAGGGATCTATGTACACATACACCTAGATCCCTCTGCTCCTCCACACTATTCAAAGTCCTCCCGTTAGCCCTATACTCAACACATCTGTTACTCCTACCGAAATGAATTACCTCACACTTCTCCACATTAAACTCCATCCGCCACCTCACAGCCCAGCTCTGCAACCTTTCTAAGTCACCCTGCAAACTATGACACCCTTCCTCACAATCTACCACACCTCCGACTTTGGTGTCATCAGCAAACTTACTAATCCACCCAACTATACCCTCATCCAGATCATTAATAAAAATTACAAACAGCAGTGGCCCCAAAACAGATCCCTGAGGCACACCACTCGTAACCGAACTCCATGACGAATATTTACCATCAACCACCACCCTCTGTCTCCTATCTGCTAGCCAATTCCTGATCCAATTACCTAGATCACCCCCAATCCCATACATCTGCATTTTCTGCAGAAGCCTACCATGGTGAACCTTATCAAACGCCTTGCTAAAATCCATATACACCACATCAACTGCCTTACCCCTATCCACCTCTTTGGTCACTTTCTCAAAGAACTCAATAAGGTTAGTAAGGCACGACCTACCCGCTACAAAACCATGCTGACTGTCTCTAATCAACTCATTACTCTCCAAATAACTATAAATCCTGTCTCTAATAATCCTTTCCAAAACCTTACTCACCACAGAAATAAGACTCACCGGTCTATAATTCCCAGGGAAGTCCCTTCTCCCCTTCTTAAACAATGGGACAACATTTTGCTGTCCTCCAATCTTCCGGTACTATACCAGAGACCAACGACGATCTGAAGATCAGAGCCAGAGGCTTCGCAATCACCCCTCTTGCCTCCCAAAGAATCCTAGGGTAAATCCCATCCGGACCAGGGGACTTATCTATATTCAAACCCTCTAAAATATCCAGCACATCCCCCGTATCAACTGCAATACTATCTATTTTACACCCCTGCACCCCAGTGTCCTCCTCAGCTACATTCATGTCCCCTTGCGTGAACACCGAAGAGAAATATTGGTTCAACGCCTCTCCAATCTCCTCCGGTTCCACACACAACTTCCCTCTACTGTCTGTAACTGGCCCTTATCTTGCCCTAACCAACCTTCTGTTCTTGACATACCTGTAAAATGCCTTAGGGTTCTCCTTAATCCTATCAGCCAAAGTCATCTCATGTCCTCTTTTAGCCCTTCTTAACTCCCTCTTCAACTCCCTCCTAGCCAATCTAAAACTTTCTAATGCACTACCTGAGCCCTCAAGCCTCATCCGAACATAAGCCTCCTTTTTCTTCCTAACCAACGAATCAACTTTTTTGGTGCACCACGGTTCCCTGGGCCTATCAAATCCTCCTTGCCTGACAGGGATATACCTATCACAGACCCGCAATAGCTGCTCCTTGAAAAATCTCCACATCTCGGATGTTCCCAGTCCCTGTAATCTCCTATTCCAACCAATGCTTCCTAATTCTCTCCTAATAGCCTCATAATTACCCTTCCCCCAGCTGAAACTACTGACCCGAGGTTCATGCCTATCTCTTTCCATCACTAAGGTGAACGTAATCGAATTGTGGTCACTATCCCCAAAATGCACACCAACTTCCAAGTCTAGCACCTGATCTGGCTCATTACCCAGCACCAAATCCAATATAGCCTCACCTCTCGTCGGCCTATCTACATACTGAGTCAA
The DNA here is from genome assembly GCA_037974335.1 of Prionace glauca. NCBI lineage: Eukaryota > Metazoa > Chordata > Chondrichthyes > Carcharhiniformes > Carcharhinidae > Prionace > Prionace glauca. The sequence goes on from CM075740.1 coordinate 60,297,196, forward strand.
AAAACCTTCCTGCACACTTTGAATAAAACTGACCCCTCTAACGAGCCAGAGCTGTAGCAATTCCAATCAACATGAGTAAAGTTAAAGTCCCCCATAACAATTACCCTATTACTTTCACTCCTACAAGGATCGTCTCCGCAATCCTTTCCTCAACCTCTCTAGAACTTTTTGGAGGTCTATAAAAGACTCCCAACAGGGTGACCTCTCCTCTCCTATTTCTAATCTCCGCCCATACTACTTCAACAGACAAGTCCTCATCAAAGTTCCTCTCTGACACTGAGATACAGTCCAATAATGCTACCCCACCCCCCTTCTACCTCCTTCTCTACTCCGACTAAAGCATTTGTACCCCGGGACCTGCAACATCCATTCCTGACTCTGCTCTATCCAAGTCTCTGAAATGGCCACAACATCAAAGTCCCAGGTACTGGTCCACGCTGCAAGTTCATCCACCTTATTGCGAATACTCCTCGCATTAAAGTATACGCATTTCAAACCCTGCTCCGCCCCTCCCCCACAATGCCGTGCATTGCAGTCCCCATCTATGCCCCCCTCACTTTCACCCCCTCTACTCAGGATCCCACCCCCCCTCTGAATCAGTTTAAACCACTCCGCATAACCTTCACAAATTTACCCCCCAGGATATTTGTTCCCCTCTGGTTCAGGTGTATCCCATTCCTCTTATAGAGGTCCCACCTTCCCCAGAACGAGTCCCAATTGCTCAAGTACTTGAACCCCTCCCTCCTGCACCATCCCCTCAGCCACGAGTTCAAACTTTCCCTCTCTCTATTCCTCTCTAAACTATCCCGTGGCACAGGCAAGAGTCCAGAGATAACCACTCTGTCTGACTTGGCCTTTAGTTTCCACCCCAACTCCATGAATCTCTGCTTAATGTCCCCTTCCCTTAGCCTCCCTATATCATGCGTCCCCACATGAATTATAACTTGGGGTTGATCTCCCTCTCCCCTGAGAGTCTTGAATATCTTCTCTGATACATCCTGGACCCCAGCCCCTGGTAGGCAACACACCAGCCCTGAGTCCCTATCATTACTACCGACTCTCCTATCCGTCCCTTTAACGGTGGAGTCCCCAATGACAAGTCCTAATCTTTTGCTACCCCTAACCACCTGAGCTTTTACAATAGACTCATCCCCAGAGACCTGCTCCCTTTGGCTATCCCCAGTTGATTCCTCCTCAACTGTAGCCTCCAGGACCGAAAACCTATTTTGGAGGGAAACAGCCCCAGGGGATTGTCCCACCACATTCTTCTTTCCCCTCCTCTTGGCAGTGACCCAAGACTGGTTTCTAGGAGTGACTAACTCTTTATAACTCCTATCAATGTCCACCTCTGCATCCCGAATTTTGCGGAGTTCCTCTACTTCCACCTCCAACTCCTTTACACGCTCCTCCAGAAGCTGCATTCTAACGCACTTCTTACAAGTAAAATCCCCTGAAACACTACTGGAGTCCCTCACCACATACATCCCACAGGAGATGCAGCTTACTGCCTGAACTGCCATCCCTGAAACAGTTACCAGCAGAAAAAATAAAAAATATTTTAAAAAAACTTACCCACACTTATAATTTAGGTTAGAGGAGGTGGGAGGGTGGGATTCTCTACCAGTGTAGAGAATCGGGTATCCTCTCTACACTAATTTATAGGGTTAGGGGCCCGGAAAAAAAAACTACAACTACCGGTAAGTGTCCTAGTGACGACTTCCGGTTTTTAACTAATTTAAAAAAAAATCTCACTGCTCATCGACACTACCAAGTATCTTAACATTAGCCCAGTACTCTGTATTCCTGTCGCTCTTTCCAAAGTGAATCACCTCATCCTTTTCCGCATTAAACTCCATTTGCCACCTCTCAGCCCAGCTCTGCAGCTTATCTATGTCCCTCTGTATCCTGCAACATCCATCCGCACTGTCCACAACTCCACCGACATTAGTGTCATTCACAAATTTACTAACCCTTCCTTCTACACCGTGATCCAGGTCATTTATAAAAATGACAAACAGCAGTAGCTCCAAAACAGATCCTTGCAGTACACCACTAGTAACTGAACTGCAGGATGAACATTTCCCATCAACCACCACCCTCTTCTTACAACTAGCCAATTTCTGACCCAAACTGCTAAATCACACTCAATCCCATGCCTCCGTATCTTCTGCAATAGCTTACCACGAGGAACCTTATCAAACGCTTTACTGAAATCCATATACACCACATCAACTGCTTTACTCTCATCCACCTCTTTGGTCACCTTCTCAAAGAACTCAGTAAGGTTTGTGAGGCATGACATACCCTTCATAAAACTGTGCTGACTATCCCTAATCAAATTATTCCTTTCTAGATTAATACATGTGAAAATAATAAATCAAATCAAATCAAACTTGTTCTCCTTGTCACTAATTGTAGAGATTTGAGCTAAGGATGAGAATTATACTTACGTTCCGCAGCTCACACTAATACTTCCCACCCGATTTGTAAATCCATATGAATAAAGACTGGGGACATCATCATCCATTATCTCCATCTTGCGACCCTGAAATCCGGCCATTTCATACAGACAGATCTTGTGCTGATTGGGGTCCTACCAAATGGAAAGAAAACTTAAACATTTTACTGAATTCTCCATTCTCAGTGTTTTTCATCAACGTGTGAAAGGTCAGCGTGTGAAAGGTCAGCGTGTGAAAGGTCAGCGTGTGAAAGGTCAGCGTGTGAAAGGTCAGCGTGTGAAAGGTCAGCGTGTAAAAGGTCAGCGTGTGAAAGGTCAGCGTGTGAAAGGTCAGCGTGTAAAAGGCCAGCGTGTGAAAGGTCAGCGAGTGAAAGGCCAGCGAGTGAAAGGCCAGCGTGTGAAAGGTCAGCGTGTGAAAGGCCAGCGTGTGAAAGGTCAGCGTGTAAAAGGCCAGCGTGTGAAAGGCCAGCGAGTGAAAGGCCAGCGAGTGAAAGGCCAGCGAGTGAAAGGCCAGCGAGTGAAAGGCCAGCGAGTGAAAGGCCAGCGTGTGAAAGGTCAGCGTGTGAAAGGTCAGTGTGTGAGAATGATTACTAACCTTTCATACTCTGACCCTTTTTAATGAATCAACTCTGGGCTGGAAATTGGTGTGGAAGTGATTAGCATATTGAAATGAGTATTTTAATATGATTCATGGGTCTAGGACGGTATTCTCCAGCCCGCGAGCATCTCCCACCCCTGCTGGAAGTGCCAGCCTGGTACCCTGGCACTGCCCAAGGAGCAAATTGGCACTGCTTACTCGGTACTGCGCAGTGCCAAAGGGGTAAGGCCTATTGGGGGGATGATTCACTGCCATTCTGTGAGAGGATTTAAGGGGGAGGGAAGGGACTGAAGACTATTGGGGCTGGCCATTCTAGGATCTGGAGGAGGCTACAGAAATAGAAAGGTTGTAGGGGCTGGAGGAGGTTACAAAGATAGGGAGGGGTGTAGGATTTGGAGGAGGCTACAGATATAAGGAAGGGTGTAGGGACTGGAGACACTTACAGAGATTTGGAGGGCTGTAGGTGGCTGGAGAAGCTTATAGAGATAGGGTGGGGTGTAGGGACTGGGGAAGGTCACAAAGATTGGGAGGATTGCAGGGAATTCATAGAATCATAGAACCCTACAGTGCAGAGAGAGGCCCTTCAGCCCATCGAGTCTGCACCGAACACAATCCCACCCGGGCCCCACCCCCATATCCCCACACATTGTACCCACTAATCCCTCTAATTTACGCATCCCTGGACACTAAGGGGCAATTTCTTAGCATGGCCAATCAACCTAACCCGCACATCTTTGGACTGTGGGAGGAAACCGGGGTACCCAGAGGAATTGGAGGAGTTTACAGAGATAGGGAGGTGTATAAGAGCTGGAGGAGGTTACAGAGATTGGGAGGGGGTGGAGTAGTAGTAGGAGGGATTATTATTTTAAAAATGAAAAGCTGCAGCATGCTACGATGCAGAGGGACCTGGGGGTCCTTGTGCATGAGTCGCAAAAACCCAATCTGCAGGTGCAGCAGGTGGTCAGGAAGGCGAATGGAATGTTGTAGCCCTCCCCACGCCCTATGTTCTATGTTCTAACCCTAGATCTCTTTGTTCTATAACTCTCCCCAGTGCCCAACCATTAATTGAGAAAGTCCTACCCTGGTTCAATCTACCAAAATGCATCACCTAAACTCCATCTGCCATTCGTCAGCCCACTGGCCTGATTGATCAAGATCCTGTTGAATTCCTAGATAACTTTTTTCACTGTCCAGCATCACACCAATCTTGGTGTCATCTGCAAACTTACTAACCGTGCCCCCAATGTTCTCATCCAAATCATTAATATAAATGACAAATAACAGTGGACCCAGCACTGATCCCTGAGGCACACCACTGGTCACAGGCCTCCAGTTTGAAAAACAACTCTCTACAACCACCTTTTGCCATCTGTCATCAAGCCAATTTTGTATCCATTTGTCTATGTCAACCTGGATCCCATAATTGAACAAATATGAAGGATTTGAAAGAACTTCAAGCAACAGACTTCAAAGTCACTGTTAACTCTCTGGCAGCTAAATGAAGTAAGGAACAGGAGCAGGAGGGAGTGGGGAGGGCTATAATTAACATTCAAACAAGTATATTGATTTGAACAGTAACTTACCATACGGACGGGTCTGAAAGACATGATATAGTCATTCTTGTAACTGTTGGACCAGGAATCCCAGCGAGGGAATTCTCCCTTCTCCAATATAAACATTTCACCAGAAAAATTGCGTTTATCATAGACGACCCATCTGTCAGGAGCAATGGAATTTGATTCAGTTTGATAACCATGTGGCTACATCCCTTAAAGGAGTGGCAAATGTGGAACACATTTATGAACTGTATACTTTTCTGGAAACATATTAACTCCAGCAAATACCTTTTTCCATTATCCCTCAAATCTTATACCCCAATTCTCTCCAGCCCAAAATCTACAAAATTTCTACAATCCCTCTTTTTCTGTATCCTTCAATCCCAGATTCTTCCAAAATCACTTGATTTCCCTTTCTCCCCAAATCCCACAGCCCTACATTCTCTCTAGATCCATCAATCCCATGATTTCCCCATATCCCTAAATATGAATGTCTATCCTATCTTTCGTTCTCACATCCACCCTATATTCCTCAAATTAACATTCACCCAAGTCCCTGAATCTCATTTTCTCCCCATATCCTTCATTTCCGTTAGTCTCTGGTATAGTACCAGAAGATTGGAGGACAGCAAATGTTGTCCCATTGTTTAAGAAGGGGAGAAGGGACTTCCCTGGGAATTATAGACCGGTGAGTCTTACTTCTGTGGTGGGTAAGGTTTTGGAAAGGATTATTAGAGACAGGATTTATAGTTATTTGGAAAGTAATGAGTTGATTAGAGACAGTCAGCATGGTTTTGTGGTGGGTAGGTCGTGCCTTACTAACCTTATCGAGTTCTTTGAGAAAGTGACCAAAGAGGTGGATAGCGGTAAGGCAGTTGATGTGGTGTATATGGATTTTAGTAAGGCGTTTGATAAGGTTCACCATGGTAGGCTTCTGCAGAAAATGCAGATGTATGGGATTGGGGGTGATCTAGGTAATTGGATCAGGAATTGGCTAGCAGATAGGAGACAGAGAGTGGTGGTTGATGGGAAATATTCGTCATGGAGTTCGGTTACAAGTGGTGTGCCTCAGGGATCTGTTTTGGGGCCACTGCTGTTTGTAATTTTTATTAATGATCTGGATGAGGGTATAGTTGGGTGGATTAGTAAGTTTGCTGATTACACCAAAGTCGGAGGTGTGGTAGATTGTGAGGAAGGGTGTCATAGTTTGCAGGATGACTTAGAAAGGTTGCAGAGCTGGGCTGAGAGGTGGCGGATGGAGTTTAATGTGGAGAAGTGTGAGGTAATTCATTTCGGTAGGAATAACAGATGTGTTGAGTATAGGGCTAACGGGAGGACTTTGAATAGTGTGGAGGAGCAGAGGGATCTAGGTGTATGTGTACATAGATCCCTGAAAGTTGGGAATCAAGTAGATAAGGTTGTTAAGAAGGCATACGGAGTTTTGGCGTTTATTGGTAGGGGGATTGAATTTAGGAGTCGCAGCGTAATGATGCAACTGTACACATCTCTGGTGCGGACGCACTTGGAGTTTTGTGTGCAGTTCTGGTCCCCACATTACAGGAAGGATGTAGAGGCTTTGGAGAGGGTGCAGAGGAGGTTTACCAGGATGTTGCCTGGTATGGAGGGGAGATCCTATGAGGAGAGATTGAGAGATTTGGGGTTGTTTTCGCTGGAAAGAAGGCGGCTAAGAGGGGATCTCATTGAAACATATAAGATGATTAGAGGTTTAGACAGGGTAGATAGTGATAGCCTTTTTCCTCGGATGGAGAAAGCTAGCACGAGGGGGCACGATTTTAAATTAAGGGGGGGTAGTTATAGGACAGATGTCAGGGGTAGGTTCTTTACCCAGAGGGTGGTGAGGGACTGGAATGCCCTGCCAGCTGCAGTTGTAAATGCACCTAGTTTGGGGGCGTTTAAAAGATCTGTGGATAGGTTTATGGATGAAAAGGGATTGGTTTAGGCTAGTGGGTCATTGTTTTGTAACTGGTCGGCGCAACATCGTGGGCCGAAGGGCCTGTTCTGCGCTGTAATGTTCTATGTTCTATGTTCTTTGTTCTATTTCCAACCAACTACAATCTCTCCATCTCCTCAATCCCAACTGCTACTTTTTTCCCATTTCCAGTTGCTGATACCTGTTGCCAAGTTTCTGTGTTCTTTAACCTACTCAATCAATCTCCCATGTGAGACCTTGTCAAAAGCACTGCTAAAATCCAAATAATCTACATCAACTGAACTTCCCTCATCCACACATTTGATCACATTTTTGAAAAATCCTAACCAATTTTTAAGTCATGAACTCACTCTGACAAAGTCATACCTGTTATTCCTACTTAACCCCTGCCTTTCCAAGTGATATCAATTCTCTCCTTCAGACTCTTCTCCAATAGTTTCCCTATCGCTGATGTGAGACTTCTGGGTCTGTAATTTCCTACTACCACTGAAAAGTGGAACCAAATTAGCTGTTCTCCAGTCCTCTGGCACTTCTCCCATGATGTGGAGGTGCTGGACTGGGGTAAACACAGTAAGAAGTCTCACAAAACCAGGTAAAAGTCCAATGGGTTTATTTGATAGGAAACCCACAAGCTTTCCGGTTTACCCCTTCGTCAGGTGAGTCCTGACAAAGACGCAAACCCTGAAAGCTTGTGAGTTGGACTTTTACCTGGTGTTGTGAGATTTCTTACTGAACTTCTTCCATAGCGAGAGAGGAATGAACCCATTTGCTGGAGATTAAAAGAATGAGACGGGATTTCATAGAAACTAAATTCTAACAGAGTTAGACAGGGTAGATTCAGAAAGAATATTCCCCATGGCGGGGGAGTCCAGAACTAGAGGTCATAGTTTGAAGATAAGGGGTAAACCTTTTAGAACTGAGGTGAGGGGAAATTTCTTCACACATCCTCACACATTAGGCATAGACTAAAATCATGAATAGGTCACAGACCATGGGACGGCGGCGCGGGCTCGTTGGGCCGAAGGGCCTGTTTCCCGTGCTGTGTTGTTCTTTGTTCTTCACCCAGAGGGTGGTGAGTGTTTGGAATTCATTATCACAAATAATAGTTGAGGTCAAAATGTTGTCTGATTTCAAGAAGAAATTAGATAAAGCTCTTGGGACTAAAGGGATCAAGGGGTATGGGAGGAATCGGAGATCAGGATATTGATCAGGATATTATCAGGATCAGGATATTAGCCATGATCAAGATGAAAGGCAGAGTAGGTTCAAAGGGCCGAATGGCCTCCTCCTGCTTCTAGTTTCTATAAGTCAGAGCCCTTGCAATTTCCTGTCTCGATTTCCACAGCAACCTCGGATGCAATTCATCCAGGCCTGGAGATTTGTCTGTTTTTAACCCCATCAGAGTCTCCAATACCTCTCGATTTCCTCACAGTTCCTTTTGCTGAATTCTGTACCTACATTCTCCTTTTACTGAGTGAAGACCAATGAGAAGTATTCATTTAATACCCTTCCAATGTCCTGTGATTTCACACACAGATTGCTCCCTTGGTTTCTTGTGGAACTTACTCTTTCCTAGTTAACCTCTTCACTTTAATGTATTTTTAGAATACTTTTGGATTCCGCCTAAAGCAATTTGTAAGTCCATTTCATGTCCCTTTTTGCTCTTCTAATCACTTTTTAAAAATTCATTCATGGAACATTGGCATCGTTGGTTGGCCAGCATTTATTGCCCATCCCCAGCTGCCTTCCTGAATCGCTGCAGTTCAGGATTTTGACCCAGCGAAGCAATGGCGCCATATTTAGAAAGTCAGGATGGTGAGTGGCTCAGAGGGGAACTTGCAGGTGGTGGTGTTCCCAGGTATCCGTTGCCCTTGTCTTTCTAGATGGAAGTGTCGTGGGTTTGGAAGGTGCTCGCTAAGGATCTTTGGTGAATTACTGCAGTGCATCTTATAGATAGTACACACTGCTGTACTGAGCGTCAATGGTGGAGGGAGTGGATATTTGAAGATGTGATGCCAATCAAGTGGGCTGCTTTGTCCTGAATGGTGTCAAGCTTCTTAAGTGTTGTTGGAGCTGCATTGATCCAGGCAGGTCAGGGGTATTCCATCAGAGGTATGGGCGGCACGGTAGCACAGTGGTTAGCACTGCTGCTTCTCAGCTCCAGGGTCCTGAGTTCGATTCCCGGCTCGGGTCACTGCCTGTGTGGAGTTTGCACATTCTCCTCGTGTCTGCGTGGGTTTTCTCCGGGTACTCCGGTTTCCTCCCACAGTCCAAAGATGTGCGGGTTAGGTTCATTGGCTATGCTAAAATTGCCCCTTAGTGTCCTGGGATGTGTAGGTTAGAGGGATTAGCAGGTAAATGTGTAGGGATATGGGGATAGGGTCTGGGTGGGATTGTGTTCGGTGCAGACTCGATGGGCCGAAGGGCCTGTTTCTGCACTGTAGAGTTCTATGCTGGTTCTATCACACTCCTGACTTGTGCTTTATAGATGGTGGACAGGCTTTGGGGAGTCAGGAGGTGAGTTACTTGCCACAGTATTCCTGGCCTCTGACCTGCTCTTGTGGCCATTGTGTTTGTGTGTTGAGTCCAGTTGAGTTTCTGGTCAATGGTAACCCCAAGGATGTTGACAGTGGGGGATTCAGTCATGGTTGCACCATTGAATGGCAAAGTGTTGTGGTTAGAGTGCCTCCTATTGGTGATAGTCATTGCCCGGCATTTGTGTGGCACAAATGATAGAACATAGAACATTACAGCGCAGAACAGGCCCTTCGGCCCACGATGTTGCGCCGACCAGTTACAAAACAATGACCCACTAGCCTAAACCAATCCCTTTTCATCCATAAACCTATCCACAGATCTCTTAAACACCCCCAAACTAGGTGCATTTACAACTGCAGCTGGCAGGGCATTCCAGTCCCTCACCACCCTCTGGGTAAAGAACCTACCCCTGACATCTGTCCTATAACTACCCCCCCTTAATTTAAAATCGTGCCCCCTCGTGCTAGCTTTCTCCATCCTAGGAAAAAGGCCATCACTATCTACCCTGTCTAAACCTCTAATCATCTTATATGTTTCAATGAGATCCCCTCTTAGCCGCCTTCTTTCCAGCGAAAACAACCCCAAATCTCTCAGTCTCTCCTCATAGGATCTCCCCTCCATACCAGGCAACATCCTGGTAAACCTCCTCTGCACCCTCTCCAAAGCCTCTACATCCTTCCTGTAATGTGGGGACCAGAACTGCACACAGTACTCCAAGTGTGGCCGCACCAGAGTTGTGTACAGTTGCAACATGACGCTGCGACTCCTAAATTCAATCCCCCTACCAATAAACGCCAAGACACCGTATGCCTTCTTAACAACCTTATCTACTTGATTCCCAACTTTCAGGGATCTATGTACACATACACCTAGATCCCTCTGCTCCTCCACACTATTCAAAGTCCTCCCGTTAGCCCTATACTCAACACATCTGTTATTCCTACCGAAATGAATTACCTCACACTTCTCCACATTAAACTCCATCCGCCACCTCTCAGCCCAGCTCTGCAACCTTTCTAAGTCATCCTGCAAACTATGACACCCTTCCTCACAATCTACCACACCTCCGACTTTGGTGTCATCAGCAAACTTACTAATCCACCCAACTATACCCTCATCCAGATCATTAATAAAAATTACAAACAGCAGTGGCCCCAAAACAGATCCCTGAGGCACACCACTCGTAACCGAACTCCATGACGAATATTTACCATCAACCACCACCCTCTGTCTCCTATCTGCTAGCCAATTCCTGATCCAATTACCTAGATCACCCCCAATCCCATACATCTGCATTTTCTGCAGAAGCCTACCATGGTGAACCTTATCAAACGCCTTGCTAAAATCCATATACACCACATCAACTGCCTTACCCCTATCCACCTCTTTGGTCACTTTCTCAAACATGATCCTTATCACTTGTCAGCCGAAGCCTGAATATTGTCCAGATCTTGTTGCATTTGAGAATGGACTATATCTGAGCAGTCGTGAATGGTGCTGAACATTCATTGTGTAATCATCAGCGAAAATCCCCACTTCTGACCTTATGACGGAGAGAAGTTCATTGATGAAGCAGCTGAAGATTGTTGGGCGTAGGACACTCCCGTGAGGGACACCTGCAAAGATGTCTTGGAGCTGAGATGACTGATTCTCCACAACCACAACCATCTTCCTACGTACCTATGTAACTCTAACCAGTGGAGAGTTTGCCCCCGACACTCACTGACTCCAGTTTAACTTGGTCAAATGCAGCCCTGATGCCAAGGGCTGTCACTCTCATCTCCCCCCCCCAACTCTAAAATTCAGCTCTTTTGTCCGTGTTTGAGCCAAGGCTGTGTTGAGGTCAGGAGCTGAGTGACCCCCTGGCGAAACCCAAACTGGGCGTCACTGAGCAGGTTACTGCTGAGCAGGTGCTGCTTGATCGCGCTGTCGATGACCCCTTCCATCACTTCACTGATGATTGGGTTGGATTTGTCCTGCTTTTTGTGTACAGGACATACCTGGGCAATTCTCCACATTACCAGGTAGATGCCAGTGTTGTAACTGTACTGGAAGAGCTTGGTTAGGGGAGTGACAAGTTCTGGAGCACAAGTCTTCAGTGCTATTGCTGGAATGTTATCAGGGCCCATTGCCTTTGCAGTTCCCAGTGCCTTCAGCTGTTTCTTGCTATCATAGGCAGTGAATCGAACTAGAGACTGGCATCTAAGATGCTGGGGGCCACTGGAGGAGGCCAAGATGGATTATCCACTCAGCACTTCTTGCTGAAGATTGCTGCAAATGCCTCAGTCTTATCTTTCTTAAATTCCCTCTTGCGCTTTCTACATTCTTGCGCTTTCTACATTCCTCTGGGGCTGCAGCCGAATTGCTCCTTTTGGATTTGCTAAAAGCCTTTCTCTTCCTCCTTATCCAGTCCTGAATTCTCCGAACCATTCTGGGTTCCCTGAACTTACTGCTTTTACATTTCCCCCTGTAGTGTAATATTGGACCTGGACTCTCCCCTACTCTTTTCTGAATGGCTCTGCTGTAGACGTTGTCTGTTATGATAGATGTGAATATGAGACTGTTCTGCCCTTGAGATGGAGTTAAAGTGCCTGGCAAAGATCAGAGGTGTGCCAGTCTTACTGACAATAGTTACCTGTCAATGTAAATAATTAACAAGAATCACAACCTGACATCTTCCTGTGCAGAGGTGATGTTGCTGTAATTCGTTTTAATGTTTAATTGAGCTGATTATAGTGGGAGATTATAAAGTGAGACCCATCCTCTTCTAAACTGCTCCATGAGTAGAAAAGGTATAACTTACGGTCCACAGTCGACTCGCATTGAACCAATCCGTTCGAAGCCCATATCGCACACATTCATGCACTCTCCACTAACTTCCAAACAGCGGCCTCGGAAATTCTCCTGTTCAAAGATCAACATCTGAGGAAGAACAAGAAGAATATCGAATTATCAGGAAATTCAAGAATCAAATCCAGTCCCAATACACTGAGGACAAATTTTCCAGAAATGGTCGAGCTGAGTTTCATGAATTTACAGCCTCTGTGGCCTCAGGAGATTCACCCCCCTGGGGAGGGGAGCAAAGACTAAACTTGGTGGAGAAGCTGGCAACAGAATGCTCCGGGGGCCACTGGGCATGCGTCGATCTCCCAATACATCAGCCAGATCAGGTGACATTCCCCATCAGCATGTGCAGACTCCACACAGACAGTGACCCAAAGGTGTCCCATGAAAGAGAAGCCGTTAAGGCAAATGAGTCCAGACGATTGTTCACCAGACTCATTAATAATATTAAAATCAGCTCATGGATATTAAAATCAGCCTTGCGTCCTTCCTGGGCATGATGTCGAATACATTGACAGAACGGGGCCGGTAAGATCACAAGAGCCAAGAATCTGGGTGCGAACCCAACTTTTCCCCCTCCTGCGACTGTACTGGCTGGCCACAGTGATCAACTAGCATAGTGAGCAGGTAAAATCACCCCTGTCTGTTTTCAAGAAGCAATTAGGAAAAGCTCTTGGGGTGAGGGGATGAAAGAAAATGGGGGAAGGAAATGGGGGAAGGAAATGGGGGAAGGCAGGATCAGGTATTGAGTTGAATGATCAGCCATGATCATAGTAGAAACATAGAAACTAGAAGCAGGATGAGGTCATTCGGCCCTTCAAACCTGCTCCTCCGTTCATTTTGATCATGGCTCATTATCAAATTCAATATCCTGATCCCCCCTTTCTCCCAAATTACTTAATCCTTTTAGTCCCAAGAGTTATATCTAACCTCTTCTTGAAATCAGATGTTTTGGCCTCAACTACTTTCTGTGGTAATGAATTCCACACATTCACATCACCTCAGGCTTAATACATTTATCCTCAAACTCTGACCCCTAGTTCTGGACTCCTCCACAATCTGGAACATTCTGAATCTACCCTGTCTAATCCTTTTGCTTTGTAAATCTGTGTAGCTCCTTTCCAGAAGCAGCCCACTCTCTCCTTAGTTTAAAGCCCTCTCTACTTTCCCAGTTGTGCTTCTCTATTCCCTTTTCACTTTCTTCATCAGTTTCTTGGTCATTCTTTACCGGATTAGAAATTTTTCCCAATCCTCAGGCTTGTTGCTTTTGATGGTAACATGCAAAATCTTGAACTTCTGTTATATTGCCAGTTTTGATTCACATTTCCTGATGGGTTTTTAGATCTTTCAGAAATGTATATTTTGTTTCACATCATGTTTTACTTCTTAAAAACTGGCCATTGCCTGCAGAACATCAAACTGTTTAATTTAATTTCACAAACACCACAGCTGATTTACCATCAGAATTCCCCATGTTCAGATTTAAAACCATGCCTGTCCTCACATTGTTTGATGGGGACAGTGTAGAGGGAGCTTTACTCTGTATCTAACCCCGTGCTGTACCTGTCCTGGGAGTGTTTGATGGGGGAGACAGTGTAGAGGGAGCTTTACTCTGTATCTAACCCCATGCTGTACCTGTCCTGGGAGTGTTTGATGGGGGGGACAGTGTCGAGGGAGCTTTACTCTGTATCTAACGCCGTGCTGTACCTGTCCTGGGAGTGTTTGATGGGGGACAGTGTAGAGGGAGCTTTACTCTGTATCTAATCCCGTGCTGTACCTGTCCTGGGAGTGTTTGATGGGGGACAGTGTAGAGAGAGCTTTACTCTGTATCTAACCCCGTGCTGTCCCTATCCTGGGAGTGTTTGATGGGGGGTACAGTGTACAGGGAGCTTTACTCTGTATCTAACCCTGTGCTGTACCTGTCCTGGGAGTGTTTGATGGGGGACAGTGTGGAGGGAGCTTTACTCTGTATCTAACCCCGTGCTGTACCTATCCTGGGAGTGTTTGATGGGGGGACAGTGTAGAGGGAGCTTTACTCTGCATCTAACCCCGTGCTGTACCTGTCCTGGGAGTGTTTGATGGGGACAGTGTAGAGGGAGCTTTACTCTGTATCTAACCCCGTGCTGTACCTGTCCTGGGAGTGTTTGATGGGGGGTACAGTGTAGAGGGAGCTTTACTCTGTATCTAATCCCGTGCTGTATCTGTCCTGGGAGTGTTTGATGGGGGATAGTGTAGAGGGAGCTTTACTCTGTATCTAACCCCGTGCTGTACCTGTCCTGGGAGTGTTTGATGGGGGACAGTGTGGAGGGAGCTTTACTCTGTATCTAACCCTGTGCTGTACCTGTCCTGGGAGTGTTTGATGGGGGGACAGTGTAGAGGGAGCTTTACTCTGTATCTAACCCCGTGCTGTACCTGTCCTGGGAGTGTTTGATGGGGGGACAGTGTAGAGGGAGCTTTACTCTGTATCTAACCCCGTGCTGTACCTGTCCTGGGAGTGTTTGATGGGGGGACAGTGTAGAGGGAGCTTTACTCTGTATCTAACCCCGTGCTGTATCTGTCCTGGGGAGTGTTTGATGGGGACAGTGTAGAGGGAGCTTTACTCTGTATCTAACCCCGTGCTGTACCTGTCCTGGGAGTGTTTGATGGGGGGACAGTGTAGAGGGAGCTTTACTCTGTATCTAACCCCGTGCTGTACCTGTCCTGGGAGTGTTTGATGGGGGACAGTGTAGAGGGAGCTTTACTCTGTATCTAACCCCGTGCTGTACCTGTCCTGGGAGTGTTTGATGAGGACGTTCGCATTTACTGTAGGGAAAGGCATGGATGTTAGGGAACTTGGGGAAATAAATGGTGAAGTTGTGAGGATTGTACATACTACATACAGAGAAGGAGGTCCTGGAAGTCTTAAAGAGCACCAAGGTAGATAAATCCCTGGAACTTGATGAAGCATATCCCAGGACATTGTGGGAGCTAGGGAGGAAGTTACGGCAGAGATATTTCATGATGTGGGTATGCCGGCGTTGGACTGGCGTAAACACAGTAAAAAGTCTGACAACACCAGGTTTTAGTCCAACCGATTTATTTGATAATATTCTCACAAGCTTTCGGGGTTAGCCCCTTCGTCAGGTGAATGGAGAGTTCTGGCCTCAGACAGAGCATATAAAGCACAGACAGTTTAGAGATTACTGATTAGAATGCGAATCCTTACACCTAACCTGCTGTTCAAGTCTTAAAGTGGCTGATAATGTGAGTGGAAGGAGCACTGATCACAGGTTAAAGAGATGTGTATTGTCTCCAGACAGTACAGTAAGTGAGGTTTTGCAAACCCAGGCAAGTCACGGGGGTTACAGATAGTGCGACATGAACCCAAGATCCCTGTTGAGACCGTCCTCATGTGTGCGGAACTTGGCTATCAGTCTCTGTTCAGCGACTCTGCGCTGTCGTGTGTCATGAAGGCCGCCTTGAAGAATGCTTACCCGAAGGTCAGAGGCTGAATGCCCGTGACCGCTGAAGTGTTCGCCAACAGGAAGGGAACAGTCTTGCCTGGTGACTGTCGAGCGATGTTCATTCATCCGTTGTCGTAGCGTCTCAACAGGGATCTTGGGTTCATGTCGCACTATCTGTAACCCCCGTGACTTGCCTGGGTTTGCAAAACCTCACTTACTGTACTGTCTGGAGACAATACACATCTCTTTAACCTGTGATCAGTGCTCCTTCCACTCACATTATCAGCCACTTCAGGTCTTGAACAGCAGGTTAGGTGTAAGGATTCGCATTCTAATCAGTAATCTCTAAACTGTCTGTGCTTTATATGCTCTGTCTGAGGCCAGAACTCTCCATTCACCTGACGAAGGGGCTAACCCCGAAAGCTTGTAAGTATATTGTCAAATAAATAGGTTGGACTAAAACCTGGTGTTTTCAGACTTTTTTCAGAGATATTTCAATCATCGAAAGCCACAGTTGAGGTGCCTGAAGATTGCAGGGTGGCAAATGTTATGCTTTTGTTTAAGAAGTGCAGCAGGGAAAAGCCTGGGAACTACAGGCCAGTGAGCCTAATGTCTGTAGTGGGTAAATTGTTAGAATATTTTCTAAGAGACAGGATCTACAGGCATTTAGAGAGGTAAAGACTGATTAGGTACAGTCAGCACAGCTTTGTGAGTGGAAAAACCATGGACATTAGCAAGGCCTTTGAAAAGGTAGGTTGTTGCATAAGATTAAATCTCATGGGATCCAGAATGAAATAGCCAAATGGATACAAAACTGGCTTGATGACAGAAACACAGTAAAAAGTCTGACAACACCAGGTTTTAGTCCAACCGATTTATTTGATAATATTCTCACAAGCTTTCGAGGTTACCCTCTTCGTACCTCGAAAGCTTGTGAGAATATTATCAAATAAATAGGTTGGACTAAAACCTGGTGTTGTCAGACTTTTTACTGTGTTTACGCCAGTCCAACGCCGGCATACCCACATCATGACAGAAGCCAGAGGGTGGTTGTAGAGAGTTGTTTTTCAAACTGGAGGCCTGTGACCAGCGGTGTGCCTCAGGGATCAGTGCTGGGCCCACTGTTATTTGTCATTTATATTAATGATCTGGATGAGAATTTAGGAGACATGGTAAATAAGTTTGCTGATGACACCAAGATTGGTGGCATAGTGGACAGTGAAGAAAGTTATCTCCAATTGCAACGGGATCTTGATCAATTGGACCAGTGGGCTGACAAATGGCAGATTGCATTTAATTTAGATAAATGTGATGCATTTTGGTAGATTGAACTAGGGCAGGACTTTTTCAGTTAATGGTAGGATGTTTGGGAGAATTATAGGACAAAGAGATCTAGGGGTACAGGTTCATAGCTCCTTGAAAGTGGAGTCACAGGTGGACAGAGTGGTGAAGAAGGCATTCAGCATGCTTGGTTTCATCGGTCAGAACATTGAATACAGGAGTTGGGACGTCTTATTGAAGTTGTACAAGACATTGGTAAGGCCACACTTGGAAAACTGTGTGCAATTCTGGTCACCCTATTATAGAAAGGATATTATTAAACTAGAAAGAGTGCAGAAAAGATTTACTCAGGTGTTACCTGGACTTGATCGTTTGAGTTTTAAAAAGAGGCTGGATAGACTGGGAATTTTTTCTCTGGAGCGTAGGAGGCAGAGGGGTGTCCTTATAGGGGTCTTTAGGTAAGGCAAATAGTCAACATCTTTCCCAAAGGTAGGGGAGTCTAAAACTAGAGGGCAGAGGTTTAAGGTGAGAGGAGAGAGATACAAAAGTGTCCAGAGGGGCAATTTTTTCACCCAGAGGGTGGTGAGTGTCTGGAAAAAGCTGCCAGAGGCAGTAGTAGAGGCGGGTAGAATTTTATCTTTTAAAAAGTGTTTCCATAGTTACATGGGTAAGATGGGTATAGAGGGATAGGGGCCAAACGTGGGCAATTAGGACTAGCTTGGTGGTTAAAAGAAAGACAGCATGGAGAGGTTGGGCAGAAGGGCCTGTTTCCATGCTGTAAACCTCTATGATTCTTTGACAGAAGGAGCTTTACTCTGTATCTGGCCGTGTGAATATGAAATTTGGGGTTGGATGGATACAATGATACCTCAGGAATCCTGCACTGACCTTGTACGGTGCCATTTCAACATGGCCGGTCTTCATTTGGGAAGGTTTCCCATCAGTTTTGCTCTCTGTCTCGGACATGATTCTGTCTTCGAGCTGGAAGAAGAAAATGTCAGTTGTCAAAGTTGTTTGGTTTGCTGAAGGTGTCGGTTGGAGGGTGGAGGGTGGAGGGTGGAGAGGTGGAGGGTGGAGGGTGGAGAGGTGGAGGGTGGAGGGTGGAGAGGTGGAGGGTGGAGGGTGGAGAGGTGGAGGGTGGAGGGTGGAGGGTGGAGGGTGGAGAGGTGGAGGGTGGAGGGTGGAGAGGTGGAGGGTGGAGGGTGGAGAGGTGGAGGGTGGAGGGTGGAGAGGTGGAGGGTGGAGGGTGGAGAGGTGGAGGGTGGAGGGTGGAGGGTGGAGGGTGGAGAGGTGGAGGGTGGAGGGTGGAGAGGTGGAGGGTGGAGGGTGGAGAGGTGGAGGGTGGAGGGTGGAGAGGTGGAGGGTGGAGGGTGGAGGGTGGAGGGTGGAGGGTGGAGAGGTGGTCGGGACCTCAGTCACTGGGGGAGGGGGGATTTTCAACTGAATCCACCCCCCCCCTTTTAACAATGATAAACCCTCCCTCACACTGACACAGACACTCCCCACCCCCATCACACTGACACAGACACTCCCCACCCCCATCACACTGACACAGACACTCCCCACCCCCATCACACTGACACAGACACTCCCCACCCCCATCACACTGACAGAGACACTCCCCACCCCCCTCACACTGACACAGACACTCCCCACCCCCCCTCACACTGACACAGACCTCCCCACCCCCCTCACACTGACAGAGACACTCCCCACCCCCCTCACACTGACACAGACACTCCCCACCCCCCTCACACTGACACAGACACTCCCCACCCCCCTCACACTGACAGAGACCTCCCCACCCCCCTCACACTGACACAGACACTCCCCCACCCCCATCACACTGACACAGACACTCCCCACCCCCCCTCACACTGACACAGACCTCCCCACCCCCCTCACACTGACAGAGACACTCCCCACCCCCCTCACACTGACACAGACACTCCCCACCCCCCTCACACTGACACAGACACTCCCCACCCCCCTCACACTGACACAGACCTCCCCACCCCCCTCACACTGACAGAGACACTCCCCACCCCCCTCACACTGACACAGACCTCCCCACCCCCCTCACACTGACAGAGACACTCCACACCCTCCTCACACTGACACAGATCTCCCCACCCCCCTCACACTGACACAGACCTCCCCACCCCCCTCACACTGACACAGACACTCCCCACCCCCCTCACACTGACACAGACCTCCCCGCCCCCCTCACACTGACACAGACACTCCCCACCCTCCTCACACTGACACAGATCTCCCCACCCCCCTCACACTGACACAGACCTCCCCACCCCCCTCACAATGACACAGACACTCCCCACCCCCCTCACACTGACACAGACACTCCCCACCCCCCCTCACACTGACACAGACACTACCCACACCCTTCACACTGACACAGACCTCCCCACCCCCCTCACACTGACACAGACCTCCCCACCCCCCTCACACTGACACAGACATTCCCCACCCCCCTCACACTGACACAGACCTCCTCACCCCCCTCACACTGACACAGACACTCCCCACCCCCCTCACACTGACACAGACACTCCCCACCCCCCTCTCACTGACACAGACCTCCTCAGCCCCTCACACGGACACAGACACTCCCCACCCCCCCTCACACTGACACAGACCTCCCCACCCCCCTCACACTGACACAGACCTCCCCACCCCACTCACACTGACACAGACCTCCCCACCCCCCTCACACTGACACAGACACTCCCCACCCCCCCCTCACACTGACACAGACCTCCGCACCCCCCTCACACTGACACAGACATTCCCCACCCCACCTCACACTGACAGAGACCTCCCCACCCCCCTCACACTGACACAGACATTCCCCACCCCCCCTCACACTGACACAGACCTCCTCACCCCCCTCACACTGACACAGACACTCCCCACCCCCCCTCACACTGACACAGACCTCCCCACCCCCCTCACACTGACACAGACGCTCCCCACCCCCCCTCACACTGACACAGACGCTCCCCACCCTACCTCACTCTGACTCAGACGCTCCCCACCCCCCTCACACTGACACAGACGCTCCCCACCCCCCTCACACTGACACAGACACTCCCCACCCCCCTCACACTGACACAGACGATCCCCACCCCCTCACACTGACACAGACACCCCCACCCCCCTCACACTGACACAGACACTCCCCACCCCCCTCACAGTGACACAGACACTCCCCACCCCCCTCACAGTGACACAGACACTCCCCACCCCCCTCACACTGACACAGACACTCCCCACCCCCCTCACACTGACACAGACACTCCCCACCCCCCTCACAGTGACACAGACACTCCCCACCCCCCTCACAGTGACACAGACACTCCCCACCCCCCTCACAGTGACACAGACACTCCCCACCCCCCTCACACCGACACTCACAGCCTCTCCAGTTATATTCCCATACGGTGGTGACACTAAGATCCGGAGCTGCCATTTCCGGCTCTTCCCTCGACCCAGAATTACCTTCCCGCTCCGTTTACTCAATCCCACTTTTGGGACCCACCCCGACGCCCGACCTCCGACCTCCGACTCCCGACCCCCGACCCGCCTGACAATACCCCTCTCAACTTCTCTGCACCAATAACCAATCAGGGTCAAGTTCTAGAATAAGTTCAAGTGAGGACGATCCTGTCCCGAGATTCCCGGATGGAGCCCCGACCCTGAGGGGAACAAGTTCCAGAGTCTCTGACATTCACACTGGAGATAAAGGCCCTTCGTCCCACTGAGTCTGCACCAGTCACACAGCTCCCAACACACACACACACCCCCACACACACCCCCACACACACACCCCCCACACACACCCCCACACACACACCCCCACACACACACCCCCACACACACCCCCACACACACCCCCACACACACACCCCCACACACACCCCCACACACACCCCCACACACACACCCCCACACACACCCCCACACACACACCCCCACACACACACCCCCACACACACCCCCACACACACACCCCCACACACACACCCCCACACACACCCCACACACACACCCCCACACACACACCCCCACACACACCCCCACACACACCCCCACACACACACCCCCACACACACCCCCACACACACACCCACACACACACCCCCACACACACCCCCACACACACCCCCACACACACCCCCACACACACCCCCACACACACACCCACACACACACCCACACACACACCCCCACACACACCCACACACACACCCCCACACACACACCCCCACACACACCCCCACACACACACACCCCCCCACACACCCCCACACACACCCCCACACACACCTCCATACACACCCCCACACACACACCCCCACACACACCCCCACACACACCCCCACACACACCCCCACACACACCCCCACACACACCCCCACACACACCCCCCCCACACACACCCCCACACACACCCCCACACACACCCCCACACACACCCCCACACACACCCCCACACACACACCCCCACACACACCCCCACACACACACTCCCACACACACCCCCACACACACCCCACACACACCCCACACACACACCGCCACACACACCCCCACACACACCCCACACACACACCCCCACACACACACCCCCACACACACCCCACACACACACCCACACACACCCACCCCCACACACACACCCCCACACCCCCACACACACACCCCCACACACCCACACACACACCCCCACACACACACCCCCACACACACACACCCACACACACCCCCACACACACCCCCACACACACACCCCCACACACACACCCCCCCACACACACCCCCACACACACCCCCACACACACACCCCCCCACACACACACCCCACACACACACCCCCACACACACCCCCACACACACCCCCACACACACACTCCCAGTCACACCCCCCCACACACACACACCCCCACACACACCCCCACACACACACCCCCACACACACACACCCACACACACACACCCCCCACACACACACCCCCACACACACACTCCCACACACACTCCCACACACACACCCCCACACACACACCCCCACACACACACTCCCACACACACACCCCCACACACACCCCCACACACACCCCACACACACCCCACACACACCCCCACACACACACCCCCACACACACCCCCACACACACACACCCACACACACCCCCACACACACCCCCACACACACCCCCACACACACACCCCCACACACATCCCCACACACTCACTTCCACACACACCCCCACACACAGCCCCACACACACACCCCCACACACACACCCCCCCACACACACACCCCACACACACACCCCCACACACACCCCCCCACACACACACCCACATACACCCCCACACACACACCCCCACACACTCACTTCCACACACACCCCCACACACACCCCCACACACCCCACACACACACCCCCACACACACCCCACACACACACCCCCACACACACCCCCACACACACCCCACACACACATCCCCACACACACATCCCCACACACACACCCCACACACACACCCCCACACACTCACTTCCATACACACTCCCACACACACTCCCACACACTCACTCCCACACACACCCCACACACACACCCCCACACACCCCACTCACACACCCCCACACACACACTTCCATACACACTCCCACACACTCACTCCCACACACTCACTCTCACACACTCACTCGCACACACTCACTCGCACACACTCACTCCCACACACTCACTCCCACACACTCACTCCCTCATACACTCACTCCCTCATACACTCACTCAGACACACACCCCCCCACATACACTCACTCACACACACACACACCCACACACACTCACTCACACACTCACTCACCCACACATAGAACATAGAACATTACAGCGCAGAACAGGCCCTTCGGCCCATGATGTTGCGCCGACCAGTTACAAAACAATGACCCACTAAACCAATCCCTTTTTATCCATAAACCTATCCACAGATCTCTTAAACGTCCCCAAACTAGGTGCATTTACAACTGCAGCAGGCAGGGCATTCCAGTCCCTCACCACCCTCTGGGTAAAGAACCTACCCCTGACATCCGTCCTATAACTACCACCCCTTAATTTAAAGCCATGCCCCCTCGAGCTACATAAGAACATAAGAACATAAGAAATAGGAGCAGGAGTAGGCCATCTAGCCCTTCGAGCCTGCCCCGCCATTCAATAAGATCATGGCTGATCTGTCGTGGCTCAGTTCCACATTCCGGCCCTCTCCCCATAACCCTTAATCCCCTCTCTTATCAAAAACCCATCAACCCGCGTCTTAAAAATATTTAGCGAGGCAGCCTCATCCACTTCAACGGGCAGAGAATTCCAGAGATTCACCACCCTTTGAGTGAAGAAGTTCCTCCTCAACTCCGTTCTAAACCGCCCCCCTTTTATCTTGAGGCTGTGCCCCCTAGTCCTACTGTCTTTTCTGAGCGGGAAGAGTCTCTCCACCTCTATCCTATCCATCCCATTCATCATCTTATACATCTCAATGAGATCTCCCCTCATTCTTCTAAACTCCAACGAGTACAAGCCTAGTTCATTCAGCCTCTCCTCATAGCTCAACCCCCCCAACTCCGGTATCAGCCTAGTAAACCTCCTCTGCACTCCCTCCAAGGCCAAAATATCCTTGCGCAGGTGCGGCGCCCAAAACTGCACACAGTACTCCAGCTGCGGCCTCACCAATGCCCTATACAGCTGCAGCAAGACCTCCCTACTTTTATATTCAATCCCCCTCGCTATGAAGGCCAGCATCCCATTCGCCTTCCTGACCACCTGCTGCACCTGCAAGCTGGGTTTTTGCGACTCATGCACAAGGACCCCGAGGTCCCTCTGCACTGTTGCCTGCTGCAGATTTTCGCCACGTAAGTAATAGTCCTTCCTACCATTCCTCCTACCAAAGTGGACCACCTCACACTTGCCAACATTAAATTCCATTTGCCATTTCCTGGTCCATTCGCCCAGCCTATCTAGATCCTTCTGCAGACTCTCCACACCCTCCGCGCAATTTGCCGTTCCCCCAATCTTGGTGTCATCCGCAAATTTCGACACCCTACACTCGGTTCCCTCCTCCAGATCATCTATATAAATGGTAAAAAGCTGAGGCCCCAGCACCGACCCCTGGGGCACTCCACTAGTCACCATCCACCAATCCGAATAGCACCCATTGACCCCCACTCTCTGCCTCCTATTTGACAACCAATCCTCTATCCACGCTAACACCCTACCCCCAACTCCATGTCCTTCGACCTTCTGCAATAACCTCTTATGAGGTACTTTGTCAAACGCCTTCTGAAAATCTAGAAAGACCACATCCACCGGCTCTCCTCTATCCACCGCCCTAGACACATCCTCATAGAACTCCAGTAAATTTGTCAGACAAGACTTCCCTTTAATGGAACCGTGCTGCGTCTGCTCTATCAAGCAATTCCCTTCAAGATGCCTCGCAATTTCCTCCTTAATGACAGATTCTAACATTTTACCTACCACAGACGTTAAACTAACCGGCCTATAATTCCCCGCCTTTTGCCTGGCACCCTTCTTAAACAACGGCGTAACATTAGCCGTTTTCCAATCATCCGGCACTTCCCCGGAATCCAATGACGTCTGGAAAATAACCACCAATGCATCCACTATCACCTCCGTCATTTCTTTCAGAACCCTCGGATGCATTCCATCCGGTCCTGGGGACTTGTCCACAATCAGCCCCTCCAGTCTGTCGAGCACCGCCTCTCTAGTAACAGTAATGTCATTAAGATCCTCCAGTCCTACCAACTTTCCATCGCTAACACCCGGCAAATTATTCACGTCCTCCTCCGTGAAGACAGAAACAAAAAAGTTATTCAATACCTGAGCCATATCCCCATCCCCTACCACTAGGTCCCCTTTCTCATCCTCTAAAGGACCAACGTTCACCCTAGCCAGCCTCTTCCTTTTTATATATTTATAAAAACTCTTGCTATCCTTTTTTATATTAAGCGCTAGCCCAGCTTCATAGTTTCTCCTACCCTTCTTTATCAACTTCTTTGTCAATCTTTGTTGACATTTAAACCTCTCCCAATCCTCTTCTCGCCCACTACTCTTAGCTACTCTAAATGCCTCCGCTTTTAGTTTAACACTTTCAGCTTTCTCCATCCGAGGAAAAAGGCTATCACTATCCACCCTATCTAAACCTCTAATCATCTTATATGTTTCAATAAGATCCCCTCTTAGCCGCCTTCTTTCTAGCGAAAACAACCCCAAATCCCTCAGTCTCTCCTCATAGGACTTCCCCACCATACCAGGCAACATCCTGGTAAACCTCCTCTGCACCCTCTCCAAAGCCTCTACATCCTTCCTGTAATGTGGGGACCAGAACTGCACACAGTACTCCAAGTGCGGCCGCACCAGAGTTGTGTACAGTTGCATCATGACGCTGCGACTCCTAAATTCAATCCCCCTACCAATAAACGCCAAGACACCGTATGCCTTCTTAACAACCTTATCTACTTGATTCCCAACTTTCAGGGATCTATGTACACATACACCTCGATCCCTCTGCTCCTCCACACTATTCAAAGTCCTCCCGTTAGCCCTATACTCAACACATCTGTTATTCCTACCGAAGTGAATTACCTCACACTTCTCCACATTAAACTCCATCCGCCACCTCACAGCCCAGCTCTGCAACCTTTCTAAGTCTCCCTGCAGACTATGACACCCTTCCTCACAATCTACCACACCTCTGACTTTGGTGTCATCAGCAAATTTACTAATCCACCCAACTATACCCTCATCCAGATCATTAATAAAGATTACAAACAGCAGTGGCCCCAAAACAGATCCCTAAGGTACACCACTCGTAACTGAACTCCATGATGAATATTTACCATCAACCACCACCCTCTGTCTCCTATCTGCTAGCCAATTCCTGATCCAATTACCTAGATCACCCCCAATCCCATACATCTGCATTTTCTGCAGAAGCCTACCATGGTGAACTTTATCAAACGCCTTACTAAAATCCATATACACCACATCAACTGCCTTACCCCTATCCACCTCTTTGGTCACTTTCTCAAAGAACTCGATAAGGTTAGTAAGGCACGACCTACCCACCACAAAACCATGCTGACTGTCTCTAATCAACTCATTACTCTCCAAATAACTATAAATCCTATCCCGAATAATTTTTTCTAAAACCTTGCCCACACACACCCACTCACACACACACACCCACATACACTCACTCACACACACACTCACACACACACTCACTCACACACACACTCAACCTTGCCCACACACACCCACTCACACACACACACCCACATACACTCACTCACACACACACTCACACACACACTCACTCACACACACACTCACTCACTCACACACACACACACTCACTCACACACACACTCACTCACACACACACACACACTCACTCACACACACACTCAGACACATACACACACACACTCACTCTCACACACATGCACATAGAACTCATATGCACAGATACCCACACACACACACACCCACACACATTCACTCACACACACACACCCATACACAGACACACTCACATACACACACAAACACACACACACACATACTCACACACGCGCACTCACAGACACACATTCACAGACACTCACACACACTCATACACTCTGGTCTATCCTGGGAATTATAGACCAGTGAGCCTTACTTCTGTTGTGGGCAAAGTTTTGGAAAGAATTATAAGGGATAGGATTTATAATCATCTAGAGAGAAATAAATTGATTATGGATAGTCAACACGGTTTTGTGAAGGGTAGGTTGTGCCTCACAAACCTTAGAGTTTTTTGAAAAGGTGGCCAAAGAGGTGGATAGGGGTAAGGCAGTTGACGTGGTGTATATGGATTTTAGCAAAGCGTTTGATAAGGTTTCCCATGGTAGGCTACTGCAGAAAATGCAGGTGCATGGGATTGAGGGTGATTTAGCAGTTTGGATCAGGAATTGGCTAGCTGATAGAAGACAGAGGGTGGTGGTTGATGGGAAATATTCAACCCAGAGTTCAGTTACAAGTGGTGTACCTCAAGGATCTGTTTTGGGGCCACTGCTGTTTGTCATTTTTATAAATGACCTAGATGAAGGTGTATAAGGATGGATTAGTAAATTTGCTGACGACACCAAAGTCGGAGGAGTTGTAGACAGTGAGGATGGATGTTACAGTTTGCAGAGGGACATAGATAAGCTGCAGAGCTGGGCCGAGAGGCGGCAAATGGAGTTTAATACGGAAGTGAGGTGATTCACTTTTGTAAGAGTAACAGGAGTACAGAATACAGGGCTAATGGAAGGACTCTTAGTAGTGTTGATGAGCAGAGAGATCTCGGGGTACATGTGCATAGCTCCCTGAAAGTTGGCACCCAGGTTGATAAGGTTGTTAAGAAGGTGTACGGTGTGTTAGCTTTTACTGGTAGAGGGATTGAATTTCGGAGCTGTGAGGTCATGTTACAACTGTATAAAACTCTGGTGCGGCCGCACTTGGAGTATTGCGTACAGTTCTGGTTGCCGCATTATAAGAAAGATGTGGAGGCATTGGAAAGGGTGCAGAGGAGGTTTACCAGGATGATGCCTGGTATGGTGGGAAGGTCTTATGAGGAAAGGCTGAGGGACTTGAGGTTATTTTCATTGGAGAGAAGGAGGTTACGAGGTGAGCTGATTGAGGCGTACAAGATGATCAAAGGATTGGATAGGGTGGACAGTGAGAACCTTTTACCTCGGATGGTGATGGCTAACACAAGGGAACATAGCTTTAAATTAAGGGGTGGTAATTATAGGACGGATGTTAGAGGTAGGTTCTTTACTCAGAGGGTAGTAAGGGCGTGGAATGCCCTGCCTGCAGCAGTTGTGGACTTGCCAACTTTAAGGGTGTTCAAATGGTCAGTGGATAGACATATGGATAACATTGGAATAGTTTAGGTTAGAGGGTCATTGGATTGGTTCCACTGGTCGGTGCAACATCGAGGGCCGAATGGCCTATACTGCGCTGTAATGTTCTGTGTTCTATGTTCTACTCTCACACACTCACACTTATACACTCACACACTCACTCACACACCCCACAGGCACAGTCATACATACACCCGCAGACACACACACACACTCACACACACATATACTCACACATACACTCACATATACATTCACACACATACACACACTCATCCAGGAACATACACATACACACACTCACACACACAAACACAGACATACACAGACAGACACATACACAGACAGTCACATACATACATAGATACAGACATACAGAAGCATTGCTGTTTCAAAGTGCTGTATGTTTGGAGAGTTTTAAATATGAGACCTTCTAAGAAATGCATGAGGTAAGGAGGTTGAAGGATATCACTCTAATCTCATTGATAAGATTAATAAGATGTTACAAACTACACTGAGTAGAAATTATTCATAAACTCCTCCAGACATCTGTGTTAAACAAAATTAACACAATATTAAGGAAATGTAGGTGGGGCTTGATCATTTCCCACCTCCATGTTCCCCATCCTCTCCTCATTGTTCCTGTGAACCTTTTGCTCTCTCTCTCCTCTCCCTTGGGATCTTCCTCTGCACCATGCCTCTCCCATCCTTCTATCCCCACTCACGTTGTGTAGGAGCAGGAGATGTTGAACTATTTGGTTAATTGCGTTCCGACAAGGGCAGCATTCGCTGTCCCCTCCTCCGTTACTGCTCCTGAACCCAGCACCTTGCTCAGTCACTTCCAGAGGGCTGGAAGGGCCAATCACATTGCTGAGATACTGAAGTCACATGTAAGCCAGGCCAGATAAGGATGGGATTGCTGGGCACGGAATGAGTTTCAACTGAGACCACATTCCGCATTCAATAGATTTCAACTCATGTGGTGAGCCGGAGCCACCAGAAAGCTGACCACAGGGGCACCTGTTCAGTGCCAGTTATCCCTGTCTCCCCCTGACCCAAACCCACAGGGGCACCCCTTCAGTGCCAGTCATCCCTGTCTCCCCCTGACCCAAACCCACAGGGGCATCCCTTCAGTGCCAGTCATCCCTGTCTCCCCCTGACCCAAACCCACAGGGGCACCCGTTCAGTGCCAGTCATCCCTGTCTCCCCCTGACCCAAACCCACAGGGGCATCCCTTCAGTGCCAGTCATCCCTGTCTCCCCCTGACCCAAACCCACAGGGGCACCCGTTCAGTGCCAGTCATTCCTGTCTCCCCCTGACCCAAACCCACAGGGGCATCCCTTCAGTGCCAGTCATCCCTGTCTCCCCCTGACCCAAACCCACAGGGGCACCCGGTCAGTGCCAGTCATCCCTGTCTCCCCCTGACCCAAACCCACAGGGGCATCCCTTCAGTGCCAGTCATCCCTGTCTCCCCCTGACCCAAACCCACAGGGGCACCCGTTCAGTGCCAGTCATCCCTGTCTCCCCCTGACCCAAACCCACAGGGGCATCCCTTCAGTGCCAGTCATCCCTGTCTCCCCCTGACC
Source organism: Prionace glauca (assembly GCA_037974335.1). Lineage (NCBI taxonomy): Eukaryota > Metazoa > Chordata > Chondrichthyes > Carcharhiniformes > Carcharhinidae > Prionace > Prionace glauca. The sequence goes on from CM075740.1 coordinate 60,326,445, forward strand.
CAAACCCACAGGGGCACCCGGTCAGTGCCAGTCATCCCTGTCTCCCCTTGACCCAAACTCACAGGGGCACCCGTTCAGTGCCAGTCATCCCTGTCTCCCTCTGATCCAAACCCACAGGGGCATCCCTTCAGTGCCAGTCATCCCTGTCTCCCCCGACCCAAACCCACAGGGGCACCCGTTCAGTGCCAGTCATCCCTGTCTCCCCTTGACCCAAACTCACAGGGGCACCCGGTCAGTGCCAGTCATCCCTGTCTCCCTCTGACCCAAACCCACAGGGGCACCCGTTCAGTGCCAGTCATCCCTGTCTCCCCCTGACCCAAACCCACAGGGGCACCCGTTCAGTGCCAGTCATCCCTGTCTCCCCTTGACCCAAACTCACAGGGGCACCCGGTCAGTGCCAGTCATCCCTGTCTCCCTCTGACCCAAACCCACAGGGGCACCCGTTCAGTGCCAGTCATCCCAGTCTCCCCCTGACCCAAACTCACAGGGGCACCCGGTCAGTGCCAGTCATCCCTGTCTCCCTCTGACCCAAATCCACAGGGGCACCCGGTCAGTGCCAGTCATCCCTGTCTCCCTCTGACCCAAACCCACAGGAGCACCCGGTCAGTGCCAGTCATCCCTGTCTCCCTCTGACCCAAACCCACAGGGGCACCCGGTCAGTGCCAGTCATCCCTGTCTCCCTCTGACCCAAACCCACAGGAGCACCCGGTCAGTGCCAGTCATCCCTGTCTCCCTCTGACCCAAACCCACAGGGGCACCCGGTCAGTGCCAGTCATCCCTGTCTCCCCCTGACCCAAACTCACAGTGGCACCCGGTCAGTGCCAGTCATCCCTGTCTCCCTCTGACCCAAACCCACAGGGGCATCCCTTCAGTGCCAGTCATCCCTGTCTCCCCCTGACCCAAACCCACAGGGGCACCCGGTCAGTGCCAGTCATCCCAGTCTCCCCTGACCCAAACCCACAGGGGCACCCAGTCAGTGCCAGTCATCCCTGTCTCCCCCAACCCAAACCCACAGGGGCACCCGGTCAGTGCCAGTCATCCCTGTCTCCCCCGACCCAAACCCACAGGGGCACCCAGTCAGTGCCAGTCATCCCTGTCTCCCCCGACCCAAACCCACAGGGGCACCCGGTCAGTGCCAATCATCCCTGTCTCCCCCGACCCAAACACACAGGGGCACCTGTTCAGTGCCAGTCATCCCTGTCTCCCCTGACCCAAACCCACAGGGGCACCCAGTCAGTGCCAGTCATCCCTGTCTCCCCCGACCCAAACCCACAGGGGCACCCGGTCAGTGCCAGTCATCCCTGTCTCCCCCGACCCAAACACACAGGGGCACCCAGTCAGTGCCAGTCATCCCTGTCTCCCCCGACCCAAACCCACAGGGGCACCCGGTCAGTGCCAGTCATCCCTGTCTCCTCTGACCCAAACCCATAGGGGCACCCGGTCAGTGCCAGTCATCCCTGTCTCCCCCGACCCAAACACACAGGGGCACCCGTTCAGTGCCAGTCATCCCTGTCTCCTCTGACCCAAACCCACAGGGGCACCCGGTCAGTGCCAGTCATCCCTGTCTCCCCCGACCCAAACACACAGGGGCACCCGGTCAGTGCCAGTCATCCCTGTCTCCTCTGACCCAAACCCACAGGGGCACCCGGTCAGTGCCAGTCATCCCTGTCTCCCCCGACCCAAACACACAGGGGCACCCGGTCAGTGCCAGTCATCCCTGTCTCCCCCTGACCCAAACTCACTGAATACGGTGAAGAAACATAAAAGATGAAGTTTTTACCAGATCTCGAGCTGCAGAATTGCTGTGTCCTGTTGTGGCGTCCGGGGAGAATTTCTTTTTCTAAAGAGAACCATTCTCCATCCTTTTATACCCTGGCTCTGAATACAGAGAGGCCGGAGGATTAGCAATAAACAGAGGAAAATACAGAATCAACACAGAATGCCAGGCTAAATTGCCCAAATCAGCAACTAATGCAAACACTTAATTGGTCAGTGAGTAACTCAGCAAATAATGGGACAGCACGCATCAGCAAATGCTGATCGTAATCCTGGATCAATGCACTGGGCTGGAATGGCATCTGTCAAATCGGAACCGATAGGAGGAACATTGTCCAACTGGATCCTTGAGTCTTGTCACTTTTACCTTCTCAGGTTCCAGCTCAGGGATTGAAGCTCGATAATCCAGGTTGGCCTTCAATGCAATTTGGAAATGATGCACTGATTCTTTACCTGAAAGACGTAAGGCAGCGAAAGAGGATTTGTCCTTCTATCAGCACTACCATTCACTGCTGAACTCCACCTCTCAGTCCTCGGTGATCAGCCTCTCATCCTGAGACTGTGCACTCACAACACCCCCTCGGCCCCGCCAATGTTTTAGTTTCCGTGACCAGGAGAACAATCTTTCGATGCTGACTCTCAAAGCCTCCTTCAGCTTATTAGATGGTTCAATGAGCGCACCTCTAATTCTTCAAAATTCCAGTCAACATAGACCCAATCAAATCTTATTCCATGGATGTTATCAATCTGAAAGGGTGCAGGTTGCTTTAAGGCTGATCACATGATTCGATGGTGCTATCATTAGGCTATTTGCAGAGGCTTCTGTTTAGCTTCAGTTTTGTACTCTGTGCAGTGCAGAGAGCAGCTCTTCAATAACTCTTTTGTTTGTTACTTTGAATCTACATGTGCAAACCGCGTTCTTTTTCTTTTTGTGTAGAACACACAATTCCTAACATAGTTAGGACATTACAACAGACCAGTCAGGTGAATCTTCATTTTATGCCCCTTGTAATGTGGCTACATCCTTATTTAAATATTGAACCCCAACCCAGTCTCATTGATCCAGAGATCTTCACTTCAAAACCCTGTACAAAGAACAAAGAACAAAGAACAACACAGCACGGGAAACAGGCCCTTCGGCCCAACGAGCCCGCGCTGCCGTCCCATGGTCAGTGACCTATTCATGATTTTAGTCTATGCCTAATGTGTGAGGATCAGGGAGGTCCAATATAGGGACAATTTGTTACCCAATCAATCAGCCTAAAAGCACATTTTTGGGATGTGGGAGGAAACCGGAGCACCCGAAGGAAACCCACGCAACCATGGGGAGAATGCGCAAACTCCCACGGACACAGGCCCAAATCCATGTGTCCGCACAGCAACAGAGATAGTCTATGAGCTGTCATGATGCCCTCGAGATGGTCCAGTTTACGCACACCAACGACATGAAGCAGTAGGCAACTCCCGAAGCAATATCCAAGAGCAGCCCACCACAACCTGCCGCACGCATGCCCCTTGCTGGACTTAAATAACCTCAGTCAATCTTACTCCCAGTCCCTTAAGGTAAAGGTCAGCTTGCCTTCCCCACTACCTGCTATTCCAATATTCTAAATTACTGTGACTTGTCTGCAAAGGCATCAGTGCATCTGAAACACCAACATGTTCCAATGTAGTTGTGATTGAAGGTAGCTGCATGCCCATCATACCACAGCAAGGGACTAACAGTGGGAATCTGGTGCCCATTAGAGACTGTGGGTTTACAGAACTAAAACCTCCAAGCGAACTTGTGGTGATAAGTCAACATTTAAATCTCTGAGCTGCTCCAGGCGTACCGACTTTCAAACCTGCAGAAATGTCCAGGTTCACTCCGCCACAGGACATCCAAGACACAGGGACAAACTCCTGGTATTTTTCAGGACACTTCAGTAAATTTGCTCTGGATATCCTGTGTCCTGCTTGAGATCGGACGCTGTTTTCTTGAATTCCCAATGATTAAGTTTTACTCACTGTAGCAGGCAGTCAACCAGAAACCTGTTTGTGATTCGGGCAGGAGCAGATATTAAACAGCGGATTTCAGGTCTGCCCTCACTTGAAGTAGAATTCTACCAACAGGAGGAATTGGTTGGAAAATTGCTCGAGTGTCAGGCGACAGTAGGTCCTGATGATGGCAGCTACTCAGATTGGTCAGATGTGAATAGTAGTGTCCCATTCTGGAATTACACAAACTGAAGGAGAAATTAAAAGAGGCAGCAGCCCCTTAAAGGGCTAACCGTTTGAAACAAAATCAAAACACAAATCAAACTTAAAACATCAAACCAAAATATGATTAAAGGAGTCAATCGTACACCCTAGTCCCTGCAGGACTTGATGTGCCCATGGACACTGTATTCTCTCTTCTAGCAACACCCAGCTGTGAATATAACCAGGGTAGGGGGCAACGGTTGGGTTGGACAACCTCCTTGATCTCCCATTGCCTGGACCTGTTGATGGTGAGTTTGGTGACATTCCATAAGGGTCGGTAGGAGATCCTCAATTATTCACATTACTTATTAATGACTTGGATAACAGCATAGAAAGAAAAGCAATGTGAATAATATAAAATTACAAAGGGTAATTGATAGACTGGGTGATTGGGTGAAACTGTGGCAGATGGGTTTCAATCTAAGCAATTGCGAGATTATTTTGGAACAAAATATGACAAACCAGAGTACTTTCTAGATGGTATAAAATTAAATACATTAGATATCCACACAGACTTGGGGGGGTCAAGAGCGGAGATTTTTAAAATACCACAAACAGGTGCAGAAAATAATCACAAAATCGAATGGAATGCTGGCCTTTATATTAAGAGGATTGGAGTATAAAGGCACAGGAATTACGCTGTAGTGATACAAAATCCCACTAGGAGTCAAAGTGAGCTAATCGCGGCTGGTGAGGTGGATTGGCCACGATAAATTGTCCCTTGCTGTTCAAAGATATCCAGGTTTGGGGGATTGGCCATACTAAATGCACAAGGTTGCATTTAGTATGGGAGATCCTAGGTGGGCTGCTCTGTCGAAAAGCTGTTGAAGATTTCATGGGTCAAATGGCCTCCTTCTGCACTCTAAGGATTCTGTGATCTGTGTTTTCAATAGCATGATGTGTATATTTTGTGAACAGTACAGTTTGTTTTCTGTGTAGCGAGGTGTATTTTGTGTACAATATGGTATATTATGCCTATAGTATGACTATTTTGTGTACATTATAGTGTATTTTGTGCATGTTATGTGTATTTTTGGACAACATGGTGTAATCCCTGTACAGAACGGTATATTTTCGATGCAGTACAGTATAATTCCTGTACCGGATGGTGTATTTTGTGAACCGTACGGTGTAACTTCTGTGCAGTGCAGCATAATTTGTGCACTAAGCTGTGTGTTTGGTTATTGCACATTGATCTGTTCAGGGTGATAACCATCAACAAAAGAGAGTTTTCCACTCGTCAGGTTTCTGTATCTGCCGCTCTTCGTAAGGATGGAGTTGAGGGCATCATAACCAAGAAACCTCTGTGTCAGCTCATTCACAAGTTGTTTGTTCATGAGTTTTTGTGATAAAAATTCATCCAGGTTTGAAATCGCTGAGAAACTGGTATTAACTCCTGAAAGAATCTATAATTTCCCTGAGGAATGTGACAGAGAAAGATGATGCACAATAAACGACAGACGTGTCGAGGAAGTGAAGGGCTTGCAGTGGGTGCACACAGATCCCGGAAAATTGCTGCAGTCAAGAAACCTTGTGAAATACTTTTATTTCTTAACCAAGGTGCAGTGATTAAGAGCGGGAGGGTTATCCAGAGACATTAGTTGATCAGAGACCACTGTTTCCCTGAGTAAAGAGATAACCAACCCAGGAAACAGACCTCTGCAAATATTGGGCTTAGGGAGAAGAGTTAGAGAGAAGATGAGGTGATTTTCTCTTAGAAGTCGATGGAGAACTAGAAATCACTGAGTCAGAGGGTGTAAAAGCCAAACAAGAAAGTGAAGCTCCAGAGTGAGATGGGAGTGACAACTCTTGACATCAAGGCCACGTTTGACCGAGTGTGGCATCAAGGAGCCATCATGAACCTGAAGTCAATGGGAATCAGGGGGAAAACTCTCCACTGGTTGGAGCATATCTGGCACAAAGGAAGATGGCTGTGGTGATTAGAGGTAAATCATCTCAGCTTCAGGACATCACTGCACGAGTTCCTCAGGGTAACTCTGGATAAAGAACTGGCTCGGTCAAAGAAGACAGAGGGTAGGAGTGGAAGGGTGTGTTTCTGAATGGAGGGCTGTGACAAGTGGTATTCCTCAGGGATCAGTGCTGGGAACTTTGCTGTTTGTAATATATATAAATGATTTGGAGGAAAATGTAACTGGAATGATTAGTAAGTTTGCGGATGACACAAAGGTTGGTGGATTTGTGGATAGCAATGAGGACTATCAGAGGACACAGCAGGATATAGATCAGTTGGAGACTTGGGTGGAGAGATGGCAGATGGAGTTTAATCCGGACAAATGTGAGGTAATGCATTTTGGAAGGTCTAATACAGATAGGAAATATACAGTAAATGGCAGAATCCTTAAGAGTATTGATAGGCAGAGGTATTTGGGTGTACAGGTACACAGGTCACTGAAAGTGGCAATGCAGTGGAGAAGGTAGTCAAGAAGGCATACGGCACGCTTGCCTTCATTGGCCAGGGCTTTGAGTTTTAAAACTGGCAAATCATGTTACAGCTTTATAGAATCTTAGTTAGGCTGTACTTGGAATATAGAGTTCAATTCTGGTTGTCACACTGCCAGAAGGATGTGGAGGCTTTGGAGAGGGTACAGAAAAGATTTACCGGGATGTTGCCTGGTATGGAGGGCATCGGCTATGAGGAGAGTTTGGAGAAAGTTGGTTTGTTCTCACTGGAGTGACGGAGATTGAGGGGAGACCTGATAGAAGTTTACAAAATAGAACATAGAACATTACAGCGCAGAACAGGCCCTTCGGCCCACGATGTTGCGCCGACCAGTTACAAAACAATGACCCACTAGCCTAAACCAATCCCTTTTCATCCATAAACCTATCCACAGATCTCTTAAACGCCCCCAAACTAGGTGCATTTACAACTGCAGCTGGCAGGGCATTCCAGTCCCTCACCACCCTCTGGGTAAAGAACCTACCCCTGACATCTGTCCTATAACTACCCCCCCTTAATTTAAAATCGTGCCCCCTCGTGCTAGCTTTCTCCATCCTAGGAAAAAGGCTATCACTATCTACCCTGTCTAAACCTCTAATCATCTTATATGTTTCAATGAGATCCCCTCTTAGCCGCCTTCTTTCCAGCGAAAACAACCCCAAATCCCTCAGTCTCTCCTCATAGGACCTCCCCTCCATACCAGGCAACATCCTGGTAAACCTCCTCTGCACCCTCTCCAAAGCCTCCACATCCACTCTATCATCCACCCACACTTTGGCAAATCAGACTGCAAGGCTGTGCTCCTGCTCCCGGCTTACAAACAAAAACTGACGCAGGAGAATCCGTCAAAGAGCGTTGTGCAATGTTGGTCTGAGCAATCGGATGATCTTCTACATGGCTGCTTGGAGTCATAAGAACATAAGAAATAGGAGCAGGAGTAGGCCATCCAGCCCTTCGAGCCTGCCCTGCTATTCAATAAGATCATGGCTGATCTGAAATGGATCAGTTCCACTTTCCCGCTTTCTCCCCATAACCCTTAATTCCCCTGTCTGTCAAAAACCTATCTACCCGCGTCTTAAATATATTTAGCGAGGCAGCCTCCACCACTTCAACGGGCAGAGAATTCTAGAGATTCACCACCCTTTGACTGAAGAAGTTCCTCCTCAACTCCGTTCTAAACTGCCCCCCCCTTATCCTGAGGCTGTGCCCTCTAGTCCTGCTGTCCTTTCTGAGCAGGAAGAATCTCTCTATCTCTACCCTATCTATCCCCTTCATTATCTTATACATCAGTGGATTAGTCAGTATTTAAACACTCTGCGACCAGCCTGAATGATGGCAGATGGAGTATGACGTTGGCAAATGTAAGGTTATCCACTTTGGAAGAAATAATAGTAAAATGGAATATTATTTAAATGGTGAAAAATTACAACATGCTACAGTGCAGAGGGACCTGGGGGTCCTTGTGCACGAATCGCAAAAACCCAGCCTGCAGGTGCAGCAGGTGATCAAGAAGGTGAATGGAATGTTGGCCTTTATAGCGAGGGGGATAGAATATAAAAGTAGGAGGTCTTGCTGCAACTGTACAGGGCACTGGTGAGGTCACAGCTGGAGTATAGAACATAGAACATTACAGCACAAACAGGCCCTTCTGCCCTCGAGTTGCGCCGATCACATCAACCCCACCAATCTATAGACCTATCTATAACCCCCAATCCCATTAAACCCCATATACTCATCCAGAAGTCTTTTAAAAGACCCCAGCGAGTTCGCCTCCACCACTGATGACGGCAACCGATTCCATTCACTCACCACCCTCTGAGTGAAAAACTTACCCCTAACATCACCTCTGTACTTCCCTCCCCGCACCTTAAATCTGTGTCCTCTCGTAGCGACCATTTCAACCCGGGGAAATAGCCTCTGAGAGTCCACTCTATCTATTCCTCTCAACATTTTATAAACTTCTATCAGGTCGCCTCTCAACCTTCGCCTCTCCAGGGAAAAGAGTCCCAGCTCCCTCAACCTATCTTCATAAGGCATGCCTCCCAGTCCAGGCAACATCCTTGTAAATCTCCTCTGCACCCTTTCAATAGCTTCTACGTCTTTCCTATAGTGAGGCGACCAGAACTGCGCACAGTACTCCAAATGAGGCCTGACGAGGGTCCTGTAAAGTTGCAGCATTACCTCCCGACTCCTAAACTCAATCCCTCGATTAATGAAGGCCAGTACACCAAACGCCTTCTTGACCACCTCCTCCACCTGCGAGGCCGATTTAAGAGTCCTGTGGACCCGGACCCCGAGATCCTTCTGCTCTTCAACGCTACTAAGACTCCTGCCCTTGATAGTGTACTCGTTCATCCCGTTGGTTCTGCCGAAATGGACGACTACACATTTGTCCGCGTTGAAGTCCATCTGCCACTTCTCCGCCCATTCCTGCATCCTATCTATGTCCTGCTGCAACTTTTGACATCCTTCCAGACCATCCACAACACCGCCGACCTTCGTGTCATCAGCGAACTTGCTAACCCATCCCTCCACTTCCTCATCCAGGTCACTTATGAAAATGACAAACAGCAAGGGTCCCAGAACAGATCCCTGGGGCACCCCACTGGTGACTGACCTCCATTCCGAAAAAGCCCCATCCACAACCACTCTCTGCCTTCTGCAGGCAAGCCAGTTCTGGATCCACAAGGCCAAAGGCCCTTGGATCCCATGCCCTCTCACCTTCTCAAGAAGTCTTGCATGGGGGACCTTATCAAAAGCCTTACTGAAGTCCATGTACACTATGTCCACGGCACTTCCTTCGTCAATGTGTTGAGTCACATTATCGAAGAACTCAACTAGGCTCGTAAGGCACGACCTGCCCTTGACAAATCCATGCTGACTATTTCTGATCATGTCAAACCTCTCCAAATGCTCGTAAATCTTGTCCCTCAGAAGCCTCTCCATCAGCTTACCAACCACTGAGGTCAGACTCACCGGGCGGTAATTTCCCGGGCTATCTCTGTTCCCTTTCTTGAAAATAGGGACTACATCCGCAATCCTCCAATCTTCCGGAACCTTTCCTGTCTCCATTGACGATGCAAAGATCATCGCCAGGGACTCTGCAATCACTTCCCTCGCCTCCCACAGTATCCTGGGGTACATCCCATCTGGTCCTGGCGACTTATCTACCTTGATAGAATTCAAAAGTTCTAACACATCCTCCTCCTTAATGTCCACGTACTCAATCTTTTCCACCTGCTGCAAGTCCATAGCAAGATCTCCCAAATCAGCTTCCACTGTGAATACTGATGCAAAGTACTCATTAAGCACCTCCGCCATTTCTTCTGGTTCTACACAGACCTTTCCCCCTTCACCTTTTATAGGTCCTATCCTTTCCCTTCTCACCCTTTTACCTTTCACATACTTATAGAAGGCCTTGGGATTTTCCTTAATCTTACCCGCCAAGGTCTTCTCATGACCCCTTCTGGCTCTCCTAATTTCCCTTTTAACCTCCTTTCTACAGTCCTTATATTCTTCAAGATCCTTAACCTCTCCTAGTTCCCTGAACCTTTTGTACACCTTCCTTTTCCTCCTGACTAGGTTCAACACAGCCTTCGTGCACCACGGTTCCCGCGACCTACCAAAACCCCCTTGTCTCATCGGAACATTGTCATGCAGAGCGCCAGACAAACATTCCTTGAATATCCGCCACCTTCCTTCGGTACTTTTCCCTAAGAATGCCTCCTTCCAGTTTATTTGTCCAAGTAACTTCCTGACTTCTTCGTATCTCCCCTTACTCCAGACAAACACCTTCCTAGCCTGTCTGATCCTATCTCGTTCCAATGCAATTGTGAAGGAGATAGAATTATGGTCACCATTCCCAAGATGCTCTCCTACCGAGAGATCCATCACCTGCCCTGGTTCATTCGCCAGTACCAGGTCAAGTACAGCCTCTCCCCTCGTAGGCTTGTCCACATACTGTGTCAGGAAACCTTCCTGAACACACCTAACAAACTCCTCTCCAGCCAAACCCCTTACTCTAGGGATATTCCAGTCGATGTTTGGGAAATTGAAGTCTCCCATCACGACAACTCTGTTTTTAATACATTTCTCCAGAATCTGGTTCCCTATCTGCACTTCAACTTCCCTGTCACTATTGGGCGGCCTATAGAATACACCCAGCAAAGTTTTCGACCCTTTGCTGTTCGTAACTTCCACCCACAGAGACTCTGTAGAAAGTCCCTCCACGGCATCCTCTTTCTCTGCAGCCATGACACTGTCCCTTATTAACAGTGCCACTCCACCACCTCTTCTGCCAGCCTCCCTGTCCTTCCTGAAACATCTGAAACCTGGCACCTGAAGTACCCAATCCTGTCCCTGAGACATCCAAGTCTCCGTAATGGCCACCACATCACATTCCCAAGCAGCTATCCACGCCCTAAGCTCATCTACCTTATTTACTATACTCCTTGCATTAAAATATACACACTTCAGCCCCTCAGTCTGGGCATTTCCCTTCTCCACCCCCTGTCTAACCTCCCTCCCATATTTCCTGCGGTCCTCCCCTACCTTTAAAGTATTAAAGCACATGCATTTCAAACCCTGCTCCGCCCCACCCCCACTACGCCGTGCCTTGCAATCCCCATCTATGCCCCCCTCACTTTCATCCCCTCTACTCAAGATCCCACCCCCCCTCCAAATCAGTTTAAACCTCCCCGCATAGCCTTTGCAAATTTACCCCCCAGGATATTGATTCCCCTCTGGTTCAGGTATAAACCATCACTCATATAGAGGTCCCACCTTCCCCAGAATGAGCCCCAATTGCTCAAGTACCTGAACCCCTCCCTCTTGCACCATCCCCTCAGCCATGAGTTCAAACTTTCCCTCTCTCTATTTCTCTCTAAACTATCCCATGACACAGGCAAGAGTCCGGATATAACTACTCTTCCAGACTTGGCCTTTAGTTTCCACCCCACTCCATAAATCTTTGCTTAATATCCCCTTCCCTTAATCTCCCTATGTCATGTGTCCCCACATGAACTATAACTTGGGGTTGATCTCCCTCTCCCCTAAGAGTCCTGAATACCCTGTCCGATACATCCCGGACCCCAGCCCCAGGTAGGCAACACACCAGCCCTGAGTCCCTACCCTTACCTCCAACTCTCCTATCCGTCCCCTTAACTGTGGAGTCCCCAATCACGAGGCCCAACCTCTTACCCCTAACCACCTGAGGTTTCCCAATAGGCTCACCCCCAGAGACCTGCTCCCTTTGGCTATCCCCAGTTGATTCCTCCTCAACTGTGTGCAGTTTTGGTCCCCTTATTTGCGAAGGGATATATTGGCCTTGGAGGGAGTACAGAGAAGGTTCACCAGGTTGATACCAGAGATGAGGAGGTTAGCTTATGAGGAGAGATTGAATAGACTGGGTCTGTACTCGTTATAGTTTAGAAGGCTGAGGGGGGGATCTTATAGAGACATATAAGATAATGAAGGGGCTAGATAGGGTAGAGGTACAGAGATCTTATAGAGACATATAAGATAATGAAGGGGCTAGATTGTGTAGAGGTAGAGAGATTCTTCCCACTTAGAAAGGAAAACAGAATTGGAGGGCACAGTCTCAAAATAAGGAGGGGGGGGGCACTTTAGAACAAAGTTGAGGAGGAACTTCTTCACTCAAAGGATGGTGAATCTCTGGAATTCTCTACCCATTGAAGTGGTGGAGGCTATCTTGTTGAATATATTTAAGTCACGGGTAGATAGATTTCTGATAGACAGGGGAATTAAAGATTTGGAAAACGGCTAATGTTACGCCGTTGTTTAAGAAGGGTGCCAGGCAAAAGGTGGGGAATTATAGGCCGGTTAGTTTAACGTCTGTGGTAGGTAAAATGTTAGAATCCTTCATTAAGGAGGAAATAGCGAGGCATCTTGAGGGGAATTGTTTGATAGGGCGGACGCAACACGGTTTCATTAAAGGGAAGTCGTGTCTGACAAATTTACTGGAGTTCTATGAGGATGTGTCTAAGGCAGTGGATAGAGGAGAGCCGGTGGATGTGGTCTTTCTGGATTTTCAGAAGGCGTTTGACAAGGTACCTCACAAGAGGTTATTGCAGAAGGTCAGGGGACATGGAGTTGGGGATAGGGTGTTAGCGTGGATAGAAGATTGGTTGTCAAATAGGAGGCAGAGAGTGGGGGGTCAATGGATGCTATTCGGATTGGCGGTTGGTGACTAGTGGGGTGCCCCAGGGGTCGGTGCTGGGGCCTCAGCTATTTACCATTTATATAGATGATCTGGAGGAGGGAACCGAGTGCAGGGTGTCGAAATTTGCTGATGACACCAAGATTGGGGGAAAGGCAAATTGTGCGGAGGGTGTGGAGAGTCTGCAGAAGGATCTAGATAGGCTGGGCGAATGGGCCAGGAAATGGCAAATAGAATTTAATGTTGGGCAAGTGTGAGGTGGTCCACTTTGGTAGGAGGAATGGTAGGAAGGACTATTACTTATGGGGCGAAAAACTGCAGCAGGCGACGGTGCAGAGGGACCTCGGGGTCCTTGTGCATGAGTCGCAAAAACCCAGCTTGCAGGTGCAGCAGGTGGTCAGGAAGGCGAATGGGATGCTGGCCTTCATAGCGAGGGGGATTGAATATAAAAGTAGGGAGGTCTTGCTGCAGCTGTATAGGCATTGGTGAGGCCGCAGCTGGAGTACTGTGTGCAGTTTTGGGCGCCGCACCTGCGCAAGGATATTTTGGCCCTGGAGGGAGTGCAGAGGAGGTTTACTAGGCTGATACCGGAGTTGAGGGGGTTGAGCTATGAGGAGAGGCTGAATAAACTAGGCTTGTACTCGTTAGAGTTTAGAAGAATGAGGGGAGATCTCATTGAGACGTATAAGATGATGAATGGGATGGATAGGATAGAGGTGGAGAGACTCTTCCCGCTCAAAAAAGACAGTAGGACTAGGGGGCACAGCCTCAAGATAAAGGGGGGGGGCGGTTTAGAACAGAGTTGAGGAGGAACTTCTTCACTCAAAGGGTGGTGAATCTCTGGAATTCTCTGCCCGTTGAAGTGGTGGAGGCTGCCTCGCTAAATATTTTTAAGAAACGGGTTGATGGGTTTTTGATAAGAGAAGGGATTAAGGGCTTATGGGGAGAGGGCGGGAAGGTGGAGCTGAGCCACGACAGATCAGCCATGATCTTATTGAATGGCGGGGCAGGCTCGAAGGGCCAGATGGCCTACTCCTGCTCCTATTTCTTATGTTCTTAAAGCATCAGCCATGATCTTATCGAATGGCTGGGCAGTTTCAAAGGGCTAGTTGACCTACTCCTGCTCCTATTTCTTATGTTCTTATGTCCTTAACCGTAGATCTGACCAAAGAACACACCCGTCAACTCAACACTCTGATCAAGATCTTTGATTCAGACCTTCAGAGCACCCTCCGTGCTCTCATCCCGTGTACTCCCCGCGTTGGAGATCTCTACTGCCTCCTGAAGATACACAAGGAAATCACACAACGGCTGTCCCATCGTATCGGGCAATGGGACCCTGTGCAAGAACCTATCCGGCCACGTCGAGGCCTGAAACCCACTGTACAAAGAACCCCCAGCTTTTGACGTGACACTACGGACTTCCTACAGAAACTCAGCACACATGGAGCTGTTGAACCAGGGGCACTCCTTGTCACAATGAATGTCTCAGTGCTCTGCACCAGCATCCCTCAAGATCTTGGCATTGCTGCAACTACATTTCTAACTTGTCTGATCCTACCTCTCTCCAATGCTATTGTAAAGGAGATGGAGTTATGATTACTATCTCCAAAATGCTCTCCCACTGAGATATCTGACACCCAACCACATTCATTTCCCAATACCAAATCAAGTACAGCCTCTCCTCTTGTAGGCTTATCCACATACTGTGTCAAGAAATCCTCCTGAACCCACCTAACAAACTCCTCCCCATCTAAACCTCTTACCCTAGGAAGATTCCAATTAATATTTGGGAAATTAAAATCTCCCATCACGACAACTCTGTTATTATTACATCTTTCCAGGATCTGCTTCCCAATCTGCTCCTCAACATCCCTGTTGCCTGGATTGGGGAGCATGCCTTATGAGGATAGGTTGGGGGAGCTTGGCTTTTTCTCCTTAGAGAGATGAAGGATGAGGGGTGACCTGATAGAGGTGTGTAAGATGTTGAGAGGTACTGATCAAGTGATAGTCAGAGGTTTTTTCCCAGGGCTGAAATGGCTGCCACAAGAGGACAAAGGTTTAAGGTGCTAAGGAGTAGATACAGAGGAGATGTCAGGCGTAAGTTTTTCACTCAGAGTGGTGGGTGCGTGGAATCCTGCCTGCAACAGTGGTGGAGGTGGATTTGATGGGGTCTTTTAAGAGACTTTTAGATAAGTACATGGAACTTAGTAAGATACAGGGTTATAGGTAAGCCTAGTAATTTCTAAGGTAGGGACATGTTTGGCACAACTTCATGGGCCGAAGGATCTGTATTGTGTTGTGGTTTTTCTATGTTTCTGTATTTCTAAGCCTTTCCCCACACACCCAGAGGAAACCCATGCACAGGGAGAATGTGTAAACTGCACACAGATGGTGACCCAAGCTGGGAACTGAACCGGGGTCCCTGGCATTGGGAGGCAGCAGTACTAACCACTGTGCTGCCCACAATGGCCCCTAAACTAGGAAAGAATATCTGACGATCCACTGTCCATGCCATTCATAATCTAGTAGTCCTCTATCAAGTCACCGATCAACCTCTGTCGTTCTAGTAAGAACAAACTGAGTTTATACAATCTCTCCTCATAGCTAATACCCTCCAGACCAGGCAACATCCTGTACTGCCTTCTGTACCTTCTCCAAAGAATCCACATCCTTCTGGTAGTGTGGCAACCAGAATTGTACACAACATTCTCAATGAGGCCTAACTGAGGTTCTGTACAACTGCAGCATGACACGATGCTGTTCCAATTGTCCTAGTGATGTTACTTTGTGCTGTTTCTTTCTCTCCTGTGTTGTTTCTGCTTCTGTGTAATGTGAAATCATTATCAGCACCTTCTGACAGGAAAATTTATTAATTACTGCAACTATTGCCTTGTTGCCCACTCCTTGCTGCATTCTTCCCAGACATGGGGGAGTCACAATAAACGGTGCCTTGGATCTCCATTGTTGTTACTACCTTGTTCCATTCTTGGGTCACTGTCTATCCGGTGACTGCACGTTCTCCCCTGTGTCTGTGTGGGTTTCCTCGGGGTGCTCCGGTTTCTTCTCACAGTCTGAAAGACGTGCTGATTAGGTGCACTGAACATAGAACATTCCAGTGCAGTACAGGCCCTTCAGCCCTCGATGTTGCGCCAACCAGTGGAACCAATCCAATGACCCCTCTAACCTAAACTATTGGCTATGATAGATTCTCTCTGTGTATCCCGAGCAGGTGCCTAACTATGGCGGCTAGGGGATTTTCACAGTAACTTCATTGTATTGTTAATGTAAGCCTACTTGTGACACTAATAAACTTAAACTTATCTCTTGTACCCACCAGCTGGTGTGTAACTGTCTGGTTCTATCTGGGGGTTGAGGTGCTTACTCAGTTTGCCTTCCTGCAGTATTTCAGCCGAGCTGCAGCTTTAACCCTTTCTCCCCCACCCCCCCTCCTCCCTACTCACCCCCTCGCCCCCTCCCCCCCTCTTCCCCCTCCCCTCCTACCCCCCTCCTCTTCCCTCCCACTTCCTCCTCCTCTTCCCCTCCCCTCTTCAACCCCCCTTCCTCCATTCCCCTCCTCCCCCCTTCCTCCCTTCCCTTCCCTCTTCCCCCCTTCCTCCCCTCCCCTTCTCCCCCTCTTCCTCCCCTCCCCTCTTCATCCCCTCCCCTTCCCTCCTTCCTCCCCTCCCCTCTTCCCCCCTTCCTCCCCTCCCACCCCTCCATCCCTTCCTCCCCTTCCCCCTTCCTACCACCCTCTCCTCCTACCCCCCCCCCTCACCCTCCCACCTCTCTTCCCCCCTTCCTCCCCTCCCCTCTTCCCCTTCCTCCCTCCCCCCCTTCCTCCCTCCCCTCCCCCCTCCCTCCCCCCTTCCTCCCTCCCCTCCCCCCTCCCTCCCCCATCGCCTCCCACTCCCCCCCTCCTCCTCCCCCTCTTCCTCCTCCCCCCATCTTTCCCCCTCCTCCTCCTCCCCCATCTTTCCCCCCTCCTCCTCCTCCCCCCCATCTTTCCCCCTCCTCCTCCTCCCCCCATCTTTCCCCCTCCTCCTCCTCCCCCCATCATTCCCCTCCTCCTCCCCCCATCTTTCCCCCCTCCACCTCCTCCCCCCATTTTTCCCCCTCCTCCTCCTCCCTCCATCTTTCCCCCTACTCCTCCTCCCCCCATCTTTCCCCCTACTCCTCCTCCCCCCATCTTTCCCCCTACTCCTCCTCCCCCCATCTTTCCCCCTACTCCTCCTCCCCATCTTTAACCCTCCTCCTCCTCCCCCCATCTTTCCCCCTCCTCCTCCCCCCTTCTTTCCCCCTCCTCCTCCCCCATCTTTCCCCCTCCTCCTCCTCCCCCCCCTCTTTCCCCCTCCTCCTCCTCCCCCTTCTTCCCCTCCCCTTCTTTCCCCCTCCCCCCTCTTTCCCCCTCCCCCATCTTTCCCCCTCCTCCCCCCATCGTTCCCCCTCCTCCTACTCCCCCCATCTTTCCCCCTACCCCCATCTTTCCCCGTCCTCCTCCCCCCCCCCATCTTTCCCCCTGCTCCTCCTCCCCCCATCTTTCCCCCTCCTCCTCCTCCCCATCTTTCCCCCTCCTCCTCCTCCCCCCATCTTTCACCCTCCTCCTCCTCCCCCCTTCTTTCCCCCTCCTCCTCCTCCCCCTATCTTTCCCCCTCCTCCTCCTCCCCCCATCTTTCCCCCTCCTCCTCCTCCCCCCATCTTTCCCCCTCCCCCATCTTTCCCCCCTCCTCCTTCCTCCCCCCTCTTTCCCCCTCCCCCCTCTTTCCCTCTCCCCCCCTCTTTCCCCCTCCTCCCCACTTTCCCCCTCCCCACATCTTCCCCCTCCTCCTCCTCCCTCTTTCCCCCTCCTCCTCCTCCCTCTTTCCTCCTCCTCCTCCCTCTTTCCTCCTCCTCCTCCCTCTTTCCCCCTCCTCCTCCTCCCTCTTTCCTCCTCCTCCTCCCCCTCTTTCCTCCTCCTCCTCCTCCCTCTTTCCCCTTCCTCCTCCTCCCTCTTTCCCCCTCCTCCTCCTCCCTCTTTCCTCCTCCTCCTCCCCCCTCTTTCCCCCTCCTCCTCCCCCCTCTTTCCCCTCCTCCTCCCTCTTTCCCCCTCCTCCTCCTCCCTCTTTCCTCCTCCTCCCCTTTCCCCTCCTCTCCTCCCTCTTTCCCCTCCTCCTCCTCCCCATCTTTCCCCTCCCCCTCCTCCCCCCATCTTTCCCCCTCCTCCTCCTCCCCCCATCTTTCCCCCTCCTCCTCCTCCCCCATCTTTCACCCTCCTCCTCCTCCCCCCTTCTTTCCCCCTCCTCCTCCTCCCCCATCTTTCCCCCTCCTCCTCCCTCCCCCCTCTCCCCTCTTTCCCCCTCCCCCCTCTTTCCCCTCCCCCCCTTTCCCCCTCCCCCCCTCTTTCCCCCTCCCTCCCTCTTTCCCCTCCCCCCCTCCCTCTTTCCCCCTCCCTCCCTCTTTCCCCCTCCCTCCCTCTTTCCCCTCCCTCTTTCCCCCTACTCTTCCTCCCTCTTTCCTCCTCCTCCTCCCTCTTTCCCCCCTCCTCCTCCTCCCTCTTTCCTCCTCCTCCTCCCCCTCTTTCCTCCTCCTCCTCCTCCCCCTCTTTCCCCCTCCTCCTCCTCCCTCTTTCCTCCTCCTCCTCCCTCTTTCCTCCTCCTCCTCCCTCTTTCCTCCTCCTCCCCCCTCCTCCCCCTTTCCCCTCCTCCTCCTCCCTCTTTCCCCCTCCTCCTCCCTCTTTCCCCCTCCTCCCTCCCCTCCCCCCTTTCCCCATCCTCCTCCCCCTTTCCCCCTCCTCCTCCCCCCTCTTTCCTCCTCCTCCTCCCCCCTTCCCCTCACCCCCCCTCCTCCCCCATAAGAACATAAGAAATAGGAGCAGGAGTAGGCCATCTAGCCCCTCGAGCCTGCCCCGCCATTCAATAAGATCATGGCTGATCTGAAGTGGATCAGTTCCACTTCCCCGCTCTCTCCCCATAACCCTTAATTCCCTTGTCTGTCAAAAACCTATCCACCCATGACTTAAATATATTTTAGTGACAAAGCAGCTCCTTTGTCAATTGTCTACTTTTATATTTCAATCCCCCTCACTATGAAGGCCAGCATCCCATTCGCCTTCCTGACCACCTGCTGCACCTGCACGCTGGGTTTTTGCGACTCATGCACAAGGACCCCGAGGTCCCTCTGCACCGTCGCCTGCTGCAGTTTTTCGCCACGTAAGTAATAGTCCTTCCTACCATTCCTCCTACCAAAGTGGACCACCTCGCACTTGCCAACATTAAAATCCATTTGCCAGTTCCTGGCCCATTCGCCCAGCCTATCTAGATCCTTCTGCAGACTCTCCACACCCTCCGCACAATTTGCCGTTCCACCAATCTTGGTGTCATCAGCAAATTTCGACACCCCTGCACTCGGTTACCTCCTCCAGATCATCTATATAAATGGTAAATAGCTGAGGCCCCAGCACCGACCCCTGGGGCACTCCATCAGTCACCAACCGCCAATCCGAATAGCACCCATTGACCCCCACTCTCTGCTTCCTATTTGACAGCCAATCCTCTATGCACGCTAACACCCTACCCCCAACTCCATGCCCCCTTACCTTCTATAATAACCTCTTGTGCGGCACCTGATCAAACGCCTTCTGAAAATCGTTAGAGTTTAGAAGAATGAGGGGAGATCTCATTGAGACACACAGTGAGCACGTGAGGATGGATAGGATAGAGGTGGAGAGACTCTTCCCGCTCAAAAAAGACAGTAGGACTAGGGGGCACAGACTCAAGATAAAGGGGGGGCGGTTTAGAACAGAGTTGAGGAGGAACTTCTTCACTCAAAGGGTGGTGAATCTCTGGAATTCTCTGCACGTTGAAGTGGTGGAGGCTGCCTCGCTAAATATTTTTAAGAAACGGGTTGATGGGTTTTTGATAAGAGAAGGGATTAAGGGTAATGGGGAGAGGGCAGGAAGGTGGAGCTGAGTCACAACAGATCAGCCATGATCTTATTGAATGGTGGGGCAGGCTCGAAGGGCCAGATGGCCTACTCCTGCTCCTATTTCTTATGTTCTTATGAAAATCAACACAGTGAGCACGTGA